>APFE031516321.1:330344-392421 GCA_000404065.3 Pinus taeda | reverse complement strand
ATACTGACTTTCGATGAATTTTTGAATTTTTACAATTTTTACAAAATTTTGAGAAATGACCTTGGCTTTAAAAACAGGGTTTTTAAATCCAAGGTAAAAATTAACTGTACAAGATGAAATATTTTAAAGAAACACTTTGATAATCATCCCTCTGGCCTGCTGGGCATTTATTGACTTTAGAGACATGACCTTGAAGACAAACTAGACCTAAACCCTAGACCTAAGACTTTTGACCTCAAGACAAGACACACAACTTTGATATAGTTTATTGACTGAAATAACTTGATCGAACAGTGCCAAGAGGGGAATAAAGACACCAGCTCCTCCATTAGGGTTATGGCATGCCTAATGGAATGCAATGAGATGACACTGATGAGACATCTACTTATGCAAATGTAAAGAGTTTTGATCGCTGATGGAGGGCTACTAGACCGACTCTAACACTGTGTAGAAATGACAGTGTGCAAAATTCAGATAGAATGGGAGGACGATAAATACGCAGCAAGCCATAGACACTAACAATTTCCAATGAGGCACAAGAAATTCTAGTAAGGGCTAGATGGGTCGCATATTTTACAAGATTGCAGCAACCTTACGGAACTGTGGCTATCGAATTTTTACAGAATTTTCAGGATGACCATTATATAGTAAGATGAAGATGAATAACATTAACAGATACAATAATAGCTAAGGCATATGGACTACGAACAATTGGACCCATATGGACACATAAAAAATTGAGGCTTCAAGATGCCATGACAATCTTTCGGGATGAGGGAGAAACCTGATTGTCAAAGGTAAAGGAATCCAGCCTTCATCTCTGGGAGAATCATGGACAGAGCTGGCTAGAATAGTTCAGAGCTACATTACATGCGTTGGAAGAAAGGATGTGGTAAGACCACACCATCTTTGTTTTAAAATAGAAATGTTCTGTAAACCTGCCTGCATATTTGAATTTTTTTTTTGCATGACTCGTGTCAAAGCATAAATAAATCCTATCATATAGATACAGTTGTAAGTCATCATTGTCTAATTCGGTTGATAGTAAGATACAACCTTGTCCAGCAACAAACCAGCTGGGAAGAATTAGTGTTTACTATAGATGGAGGATTAGCCTTACCTACCCCAAAAAGAAAAAGGATTTCCAACACAGAAAGTAGACCACAAAAACGTAGTCACTCTTCCAGATTGAGAACAAGCATGGGAATGGCTAAAAACCTCCAGGGTAGTAGCAACCAACCCTTAGAATTATCTAGCCCTGAAAATGAGCAACCCTTACAACTAGAAGCGAGAGACAACTAAGAATTAGAACTTGAGGAGGAAACAAAACATACTAGTGAAGAAGAGGGGGATGAAGCAGAACTTCCCCTAACTCCCAACACAATTCCACCACAAGACCCATTATATGATGAGGAATTGACCCAGATTTTGGCCAATGTAAGTGAATATATTCAGCCCGAAAGTCCACTAAACCTTAATGTTGAGGCAGTAGAATCAGAAGGAAACTCTGCCCATAATAGGAGTATATCAGAAGAAATAGTTGGTGAAGTAGAAATAGGGGCTCAGGAAAGGAAAACCAAACTAGGGTTACCTCTCCAAAGGAACCTATCCGATTGATGTAAACACAGAAGATGTGGACCAAACAGAGGAAATGGAAATTAGTCAGGGCAAAGACACAGCCCCTGGAGAACGAAACCCAACTAAGCACCCAAGCTCAGTAAGAGCATAAATGGTTAGTGAAGTAGTTGTTCCTCCCAAGAATAAGAAAACCGAAATTAAGAGGTTGTGAAAGGAATAGCAGAAGCTACGGAGCTTAGTGAAAAGACTTTGACAAGAGATAAGAATATTAAAAAGGAGAAAAATTGCAGCTAGAACCCTGAAAATGGTGAATGCAACCATTCAAACCGAGTTCTGTGATACAAGGGCTATGAAGACTTAAACCAAGCCCATACCCATTCGAAATGATAAGGAACAGCATGAAACCATTACAGAAGTCGATGCCCAAACAAAGACTGCACATTTCTGCAATACAATTGTTCAAAGGAAGATAATACCCTCCAGCAGTGTGGACACCCAAAAAGACATCCGAGCCAAAGATGTTTTGATAAGTAGCGATTCTTGTATAACAGATCTTCAAGAGAAGTTGGCACAAGCTAAGCTGACCATAGAAAAGCTAGAGGAAGAGACTATTCCCCAACAAAAGTACCAGGAATTACAGAGGCAATTGCAGAATATCAATGCGTAAAAAAGTGAGGCCTTCGAGAAATGTCGAAGGACAGAAGAAAGAAGTGAAAAGATAAAGAATAGACTGGAAACAGTCATGTGTCAGATGGATACTCTCTGTTCCCTTTACACAGATGTTTTAACATGCAAGTCCCCTGCCAAGAACTATGATTTATTTTTATTAGAAAGCTATTTACAGTTAAAAATTGAGGCTATTATGGTAGGGAAACCCATAGAATTAAAAACTGTTGAGGATTTTATAAATTGCTGTAAATGTCATGGAGTAAAATTTCAACGATTACTCTATGAGTTTCATTTGCATAATTTTATATTGGAAGAAGAAATGGAGAAGAACCCCAGCCCTTTTGTGGGTGATGTACAGCTTCGAGCATTCATTTCCTTTGTTGTTAATCAGTTGAAGTGGTTCAAAGCCCACAACACTTTCCGGAGGCAAGAAAATGGGTTGGATCTCTGGGTGAGGGGTGAACCAAAAAACCCATTACAACTACTGACCAAACATAAGAGTATAATGAAAAAGGAAGGAGTAATCCAGACCTTGGGACCCATCCATAAAGAAATTGTCCAGCAAGGGGTATAGTATTTTCTCTATATAAAAGACAATTCCTTGGCAGAAACTAAATTCAGATAGAAAACTTCCAATCGTAATGTACATGATAGAAAACCATTTAACTATAAAAACTTTAAATTAGTTGCAGATCGCTTGATTACTTATAGCAACCTCATCTTGAGGGAAGGGCAATATTGGCTGGGCTGTCGATTTCGTAGTCCTATTGTCTGGTATCCTGCAAAAGCATATAAAGATATATATATGAATTAACTGAAGGACAAACAAGGTGCATCTTTGAAATTTTGGTTAGAAGTCATGGTTTTTGACCACCTCATGACATCCCTTCTCCGACCTATTCTTTGACTACTTTGCACACAAACTACATGGTTTTCATGAGGGCATGAAAAAGGGTAATTAGGGGAGTGTTTTGAGTTATAGAAAAGGTATTAATTTTCCATTTATTTCATCATCCTTTCCTTTAATTATATCCCCTTTATGTTATAAATATATTCATATATCAAAGGATTATAGTAAAAACTAGGGAACTATTGATTATTACAGTTTAGCTAATTATTGTCTTTTCTCATTTAGGAAAAGATGAAATGGGAAAATTACCATTCCATACCTGAAAGAAAGAAAAAGACAAAGTGGAGTAATTATTGTTCCTTCACCAAGAAGCAGCGTACAGGAAACAAGTCAAGGATGGAGCATGCAGTTATGGATAAGGACAGAGAAGATTGCAACATTAGCGCAAAAGGCAAAGAGCTAACTGAAGATGGAAGATTGAGAGGATGGATTGCTATTACTATTCTATTTGCTATTACTATATTATCTGCCTAGCCATTATAAAAGGGACAACGATTGTAAATAATGGGGGAGATTATTCAAAAATTACTTTTGTATTTTTACTTTGATCATCGAATCTTGTTGTTGAAACACAGTACGAACTGGCTTTAATCATTTTGCATATGATTAATACATAATATAGTTGGTGTTCCTTCTTTCATACTAAAGTAATCTAGTAGTGCTCACTAGCAGCTAAGGGCCTAGCCCTGGTGGATTCACTTGTTGTTGTTGTATCATTCCTTTATGATTCATGTTGTGTGATGGTTTTGGTTTTATTTCTACCTATTGTAGTTGCATTTCTTTACTCTTTTGTATTTCTAGACTTAATGAATCACTCTGTTTTGTATGCTTTAATTGAATTGTGTTGCTGTTCATTTCCCTCATAACAAGATCACTGCTTTCTGTAAGTATATTGTTGTGTTGTTCATTTTACTTACAGAGCTTCACTGTTCATTTCAGTAACTTATCTTTGTTGTTAATTGTAGTTGCATAAGTATTGTTGTTCATTTCTCTTATGTAGTGTTGCTGTTCATTTACTTTCTATGATCGTTTATGTTTGCCTTTTAGCGTTCTTACAGTTAGTATAATTATCTCATTTCAATCAGTTGCAATAGCATTATTGATTTAATTCATTGACATTTCCTATTGGTTATTTAGTGTGGTGTGTGTGAGACAAACAACTATAAAGAACATTGGCTATTACTATCAAAAGCTCTCAAATTGAGGATCTTAGTTATGCTTGATTTAGTTTACACAAGTTAACAAGGAATGAGTTATTGCTACTGTATCCTTGACTAATAATTGTTGTTACTTTTTTAAATAAATGCTTTAGTTTTAGAACATTGAGTTTCTTTTAGTTGCAAGTGAGTTTGATTTAAAGTATCTATTCACTTTTGTATTTGAAAGCAATGTACTGCAATTTAGAGACATTACTCTTGAGTAAATAGCCGCCACAGATTGTGTACACTCTTGAAATAGAAAATCTTGCCCAGATTGTGAACTAATGTGAAGATAATTAGGAGTTAAAATGACACATTTTATACCTAACACCTTGCAGTTCTTACAGACACAATGGAAGTTGTAGAATGATCACCATCAGAAATGGTCCACATACCTGCAAAAATTCCATTTGAACATTAAGTACAAGAAGGGAAGTGCAAATAATGTTGTCATCAACAGATGATCGTACACATTCTATGCATGTACAACACGAAGAATCCACACAAATGGGATGAAATCCTCCAGTATGTCCAAGATAGCTACAAAAGATCTCTCCACAGATCAATGGGCCACAACCCCTTTCAGTTAGGGTTGGGATTTCAACCATTATGTCCCATTGATGTGGCCATACCATTTGCAACTACTCAAGAATATTAGGCTAACGTCCAGTTCGAAGCCGACAGGGGTATTAAATTCATTGAGCACATTTAATAATCCACCAATGGGTCCATGACATATTGGGCAAAGCCAATGCTAAGTAAAATAAATGCCATGATCAGTATCTGGTTTCACACAAGTTCCATGTGGGTGACAACGTTTAGCTACATTTGCAAAAGGAGCGCCGCAGTTGACCCCACCGGAAGCTTGACCCACACTGGTGTGGTCCATACATCATCACCAAGGCTATAGGTGACAATTCCTTCCATCTCAACATTCTACCATTCCTTGGTCTGCACCTAGTGTTCAACATAGACCACCTTCGACCATACTTTCCACCATTGTTGGACACATCCGATATTGGAGAACAACTTACACTAATAGAGCTAAACCCAGACTTCATGGAACATGCCACAACTAATAATATCATGGACACACAAATCAAGAACACTTTCCAATAGAGGATTCAACTATATCAAGCTACCAAAGTAGGCCAACTCCTTCACTAGGGCAAGGGGTTCACGAGGGACTAGCTTCAACAAAAATTTCTTCACCTCATAGAAGCTCTACATGTAATCAAAATCATTGCTTCCTAAGGAGAGACAACTGAACCAAGTGTATAGCAGTGTCTACCCACCTATTCCACTTAGACCTCCAATTGATTTAATATGTTTCCTTGTTTATTGCAACATTTACTATTTTTAGTAGTTTTTCATGTCCTGAACTTCTAGAGAAATTTTAACCCCTTAAAGGATGTTTTTTTTAGGTCCACAAAAAACCTATGGCCATATTTGTAAATCCTATAGTACTCAAAGAGATCTTTCCAACAAGGTATTGTATGCACTATACAGAGATAATATGACCAAGTTATGACCCCGGGATGTTGGATGCGAAACTAACCCCAATAGGGCCCACAAACTCTTGCTGTTCCATCTCCTAGGATTAGGGTATTGGTTGTTTAGTGTTTTCCCTTATTGTTCAATAATAATTAGGCTATCGATCCTCATTGTAACACATTTTAGAGGCATGTAGCGACCACATCTCTTCTCAGAGATAAGCTACCATCGCCTGAGCATGTTTATTTCCATTTTGTTTGTAAGAATATTTCATTATTTTATATTAATGAAATGAAGTGTTATTTATGCTTCATCAATATATTTATTGTTATATCTATGATTTTTTGTGTTCCTGTTTAAATCTAGATCAAACACTTTCCTCCATACTTGTAAACAATCCTAAACAAGGCACTTCTTTGCACTAGTTCAACGACCTCTTTGGATAGTTTGAACAAGACTTTTCTCATCACTAAAGCTTCTCCCATATCCCATGCATTATTTTCCAAAGCTCCTTGTGCTTCTTCTACTTCCAACCGACTTACATATGCATCTCTGTGTCCTCCTTTCTCATTCTCAGGACACTCAAAAGATTTATGACCCAACTGCCCACATTTATAACACCAATAGATAGCCTCTCTACCTCTTCCTCTACCTCTACCTCTCCAGTAAGGCCTTCCTCCTCTAGATTCACATTCTTTCTCTTGTTTTCCTTCTTGCCTTGGGTTACTTACATCATTATTTTTAGTTGAAGTCTTCTCCCTTCTAGTTTCATGTCCTCTTCCTTTAGCAAAACCACGAGCTCTATCTGAAATTTTCTTCCATTTTATCATCTCTTCTTCCTTCAAGGAAAAATAATATGCTTCTTCCATCATTCTCGAAGAAATTATGTTTCTTTCATCTTGGATATCAAGCTTGAATCTATTGATATACATTGTTGTCTTCTCTGGGGTGCCTTCTACATAACCTACCCTAAAATTCAACTTGTAAAAATCCTCAGTATAGTCTTTAATTGTTAACAACCTTTGCTTGTAGTTGTGCACTTGCCTATAGAGGGATAATTTTTAGTCCTTTGTCATAAATTTCCCTTTCATCTTTTCTACCATCCTGTCCCAACTCTTTATTAATGGTTTCTCGTATTTTCTCCGTTTATCCTGGACATTGTCCCACCACAATCAAGAATGGAATTTCAACCTAGTTAAACAAAATTTACACTCTTTTATTTTTCAATCTCTTCATACTCAAAATACTTATCTAGTTCACTAATCCAATCCATCAAATTATTGGCTGCCATGCTACCATCATATCTAGACAAATTAGGCTTTGGTCTTGAACTTGAGCTTAACACCGACATCAATAATTTAACTTATGGAGCTTCATCACATGTCTTTCTCTTTCTCCTCTAGCTTCCTCCTCTTATCTATTGTCATCTCTTACCTCGAGGTCTCATTTCCTACTTGTCTCCTTGGCTTCTAAAAAAGCTTGCACCCTATGTATATCTTCTTGGAGTTTTGAATTAGATATGAGTCTGCCTCCTTGACCTCATCCTCATAGCCATCTCTCTTTAACGTAGAAAACAACACCAATGTCAAATGTATCTCTAAGTCAAATGTGGCTCTGATACCATAAATTGATGGAAATGAGCATGAAAAAAGGTAATGTGGTTACCAAAACATAATGCAGAAAATTTCGGCTATAGGCACTACGAAATAATTTCATAGCACTCTTTTAGAAACATATCGGCATTATGAAATAATTTCTTAGCATCCTAAAAAAATATCTTTTCGACATTTCGAGAAGGTGAAGCGAATTTCCCTCGACAACTTGACTCCCCACAGTGTGGACACACTCACCAACTCATGTAATGATCTCCTCCTACCTCTCCTTGTTCTTTTCTCTCCTTTACTCAGGTTAACGGGCTGCACTCTAATCAAAATCATGTAATTTCACTAAAACAAAATGGATACTTAGTTACTAAAACAAAACTAAACTTTGCATATAAATGACCATTTTTCAGTGGGTGATGAGTAGTAGCTAATTTATAGTACCTTGTAACACGACCAAATTTCAGTCATTTTTAGCTTAGTCATTAATTGGTTGTCTCAATTTTATCTTCTAGTAGTATATTCAGTCATAAATTTGGTCATTTATTTAGTCACTAATTTATTCATTAATTGTCATAATTAATGTCCCAATATACAACAAAATATACTACTATATGATCACCTGAAAAACCAATTAATAACTAAAGAAATATGACCAAAATGTTGGTCATGTTATAAGATACTATAAATTAGCTACTAATAGTCATATATGTGCAAATTTTGGTCATCATTTGAAACCGATTAATGACCAAAGAAATATGAATAAATTTTGGTTACATTATAAGATACTATAATTTAGCTACTAATAGTTGTATATATGTAAAATTTAATCGTCATTTTTAATCACAAATTTCTTGTTTACAGTAATCATTTATCATTTTTTGGTAGTTTCATATTCATTGTATAGATAACTAATTTAGTAGTTTATATTCATTTGATTTAGTTTGATTAACAATCATTATAAATGACCAATTTATTCATATATTCATTTTCATTATGTTCGTCATTAATCAACATAAACTACTAATTTATTAGTTTTAGATTGATTTTATGTGCTCATTATTAATCAACATAAATTAATTAGTATGAATATGCGACTAAATTAAAAAAATGCCATACAATGTGCATGTTCATCTAATATGAAATTAGAAAATTACACATGTTAATTAATGTACTAAACAATGTCAAGTGCAACATAAAGAATTTCAACCACATAAATTATATTATATGAAATGTCAAGTATTTTTTTTTTTTTTTTTAAGAATGTTGGTTACTGGATTTGTATTCCAAACAGAAAGGGAGGTAGACATGCTCCCATTACATCAAGGAAAAATGGGAGGAGGCGTCGTGGAAGAAAAGAAAAGGGAAAATAATCCCTATCTTCTAATATCTTCCACTTTTGTTTCGAAGGGTAGTAATTGCACTATCGTTATAAATACTTACATACTAATTCAACAAAAACTTACACCTACATATCATAAAAAAATACTAGTGGAAAGACTTTGCAAAAAATAGAGGAATGAGGCAATTACAATTAATTTTTGTTGACTAAGGGATCCTGATGGGACTGAAGCTAGTTCTTGCTACTTTGAACATTAGAGTTTTCTCCTATCTCATTAATAAGTAATCTCTTCAGATAGTTGATTGTATAGTCCATATGCCTACACTTTTGCTTGAGAGCTGACATTTCTTTCCTTTTCTCTTCCATTTGTCTCTTTAGGAAGGAATTCTCAAATTTTTCTTCAAATTTGTAGTCTTTGAGAATTTCTCTGATCTGCTTAATCATGAATTTGTTAGCTATACAGACTGCACATTTTTCACACTTTCGAACATTTGCAGGCAGGTTCCAATCCATTTTTCCTGAGCGAGAGAACAAGGCTCTGAAACTAGAAGCCAAAAGATCTGTAGGAAGGCTAAAGAATTAGGGAGGTGGGAGCCACTAGGGCTACACAACGGTGAGGGATACAAGAGCTGTGTGAAGGAAAATGGTTCTCTAAAACCATCTCTAGAGTGGCGTGCAAGTGAGGGACACCAAAGCTGCACAAAGGCAAAACGATAAGGAAAACAACCTCTAGAACACCACGAAGGGGAGAAGAAAGGCTAAAATAGAGAAGATAAGCTCATTCCCCAAAGGAGCACAATGACATTTACAGGATATTAGATTACTACTTCTGAGATTGATAGGAAGGAAAGGGATGGTGAAAATGATAGAGATAATATAATATGGGTGGAGGGAGAGTTATATTGCTGCGTAGTAGGCCACATTAGGGAAGATAACATTAGCATTTCATAGGAATCTTGAGTATTTGTATTTCGCTTGATAGTTGTAGTCTAAATATTTTGTCTATTCTTGGGGATATCCTTATATTTCCTTATCTTCTGAGTTCTAACCTTTCAAGCTAAAGTGATTGTTGCCCACCTTGATGTTCTAGTCTTCAGTATTATTCTCTACACATTGAGGCAAGAGATCCTATGGTATCGGTTTCTGAGAAATCTCATTATCAATTCTAGATTCTTCCATAGGACGGTTGACAACCAAATTAGCCTGCATGTCACCGGTCTGATTATTATCCCTAGGGATACGCTTGAAGGTGACTTCACCTAGAAACTAAAATTTTTTTCCCACCCTTTTTGTTATTTGACTCAGAGCCTTGTTCTTAGGGTTTCTACTTTCCACCATCGATTGGATTATTATTAAAGAGTCCCCCATTATGACCCGATTCTTCATGCTTTGTTTCCTTAAGATTTTAGTTCACAATAGGAGGACATGTGCTTCTACACTGTTGTTGGATAGTTCTAATACCCATTCATAATTAATAGGATTTTTCCCTCCTGAGTTGAAAAGTATACCTCCGGCTCCAGCCTTGCCTCAATTGGACTTAGAAGCACCATCAAGAAGTAAGTAAGGTGTATTTAAGTTTTCTGTCCATATTTTGAAATCCTCTTTTTTAATTCTAATTTTCCAGTTCAGCATGTTCTTAGGATATTCGCTGATGTTTGTTTTTTGTTTATTGCTCATGGTGAATTCAGCCCAGACACTTTACTCTTGTTGCATTTGTTTGACATCTATTGCTTAATCTCCTTTATAGTTGATGAATTCAGATGACATGCTCCAAGTTTTAGCGAGGTCTGTTCTGGTGTTTAGGGAGCAATCTTTAAATGTCCTTTGGTTTCTTGCTAACCTAATTTGCCAGCACATAAATGAGGGCAAACTCAACCAATATATTTTTACTATTTCTTTATTTTTTAAATAATATGAGTATTTTTTCCCCAAGTTGATAAAATGTCATGTAAAGGAAACGATTGTAGAATGCTAACCTCCAGGAACTAACCAGGCCTTGCCAATAGACCCTAGCAAGAGGGCACCCCACAAAGAGACGTTGAATATTTTCTTCACTCCTTTGACACATAACACACCATCATGGGCCTTCATAACCTTTCCTTTTAAGATTATCAACAGTCATAATTTTGCCTTTGAGCATGGTCAACATGAAAACTTTGATTTTTGGTAGTGTTTCAATTTTCCATGCCTCCCTCTAATAATCCCAATCTTGATTTCCATGTTGATGTAAGGTAGCATATCCATATTTGACTCAGAAATCCCCTCCAATTGTATCCTAACGAAGAGAATCTTTTGAGTCCAAACTTAGAGGAGCAACCCCTTTAAGATGGAAGATTAGGGACTTCCACTAAGGGACAAGGCCATGAGAGAGGTTGAGAATCCTCCAGTCCCCCGATTCTCCATCTCTCCAAAGGGAAATGGCATACAGTATAATGACTCCTTTTGTTTTCATCCATCTTCTCAGTTCATGAATATTTTCATGATAGGATATAGGCTAATTTCCCATTATTTTGTCCTTCCATATTTTGATGAGTTTACCATCTCCAGAGATCTCGGAAGAGTTTTCTTTGATGTGGGAATGGTTTTTTTAATCAGATTCTATACTTGGGTCTCAAAAATAGATTATTACAAAATAAACTGAGGATGTTTCAAACAACAAATATTTCAAAGTAAGAAAAAATAAAACTAAAAATAGAACTAAACTAATGACAATCTTCTTTGGATTTGAATTATCTCAGTTGTCTAACTTGATCTATGAGATTGCAAATGTCGATCCTTAGTTTGACCTAAGGTGGCTGGATGATTGTGGATTTTAACTGTCCTACAAATATGGCACCTAACAGAGTTGGCACCATTTTTTGTACATAGGTAGTTAATCATCACAAAGTCAACCACTAGCTATGTGGTTTTACCAAATACTACCTGTATGCCTCTGAATCCAATTTAGTCAGCTGTTTGATTGCTTCTTCTTTGGTATGAATTCTTTGTTTCCACTATTGTTCGAGTTGTTTGATATCTATGAGAGCCCATGGTATCAATTATTTGACAAGGTTGGAACTGTGGAGTTTTCCATTAACAACCTCAATTATATCGTTTGTTGCACTTGATACTGTCACTGTCACCCTTTCTAGCTGTTTTAACCATGTATCCCAATCTAAAAATAGAATGGCTTTGTGGGATTATTTTATTTTTGGTATATCAGCCTTTCTTTCCTCATCCAATTCTTGCCAAGTAATAAATTCAAAAATATTTTTATGGATTTCTTCATATTCAAACCTCAAATCAATCACTTGGTTTGTCAATTTACCACTTGTCTCACAGTAAGGATTGATCTATGAGATTTTCTGGAAGAACATCTCTTACGGTTGTATTAATAGGGAATTTAGCTTGATTACTTCTTTGATGAACTCATTTGTTTGAGGGTTAGGTTTAAATCTATCTACCATGGACTATGTTTGGCGAATATGTGAGTCCTTTTTTGGTATTCTTTCCTAGTGTTGTGACCACATTCGCTTGAATTCCCTCTGAAGCTAAGCTACCTGTTGTTCTGATTGATAATTGGTTTTCTCTTTTTCTAATTGTTTTTGAAGTAGAAGAAATCTTTGTTCTTTTTCTTTTAGTAGTAGCTAGACTTTCGTTGCATTACCAATGGTCATTGTTGCATAGGTACCTGCAAACCGTGACAACTTCGTAAGGTTTTATGATGGGTCAATAGGAGTGTCTTTCCAGAAAACTTCCATTGACTCATTCCCTCAAGTTGCAACAGTCATGGTGTCTAATTTCCTCTTCCTTCTTTTTCTATTAACTACATCCTTATGTGTAGGGCTATAAAATATGTTGAGTGGAGGTATATCTTAAATTTTTAGGACAATTTGATAAGTGGGAAAAGTCAGAATAACCTCAATATCTTATGTGTTTGTAACCCCTTGATTTGTTGTCTCTAGATTTTCTTTGTGCTAAGTCTATTTGGGGGTCTGGAATCCAGATTTTTCCTCAAGACTTTTGCTTGTTTCAAGCTTCTAATTGAATTGCTCCCATTCCTTGTCTAGGTCAATGAATGGAATCTTCCTAGTTTGAGCTAAAGTGGAGCTGGACTCTATCTGTTTCTTGGTCAAGGTTTGTTCAGTCATTTCTTTTGTATTTCCTTCTATATCTTTAACAAAGTCTTTATTAGGACTTCCCTCTACATTATGGGATTGTTTCTCTAACTATTCCAACTCGTGAATTGGTATCTCTTGCGTATCCTCTTTAGAATTTTCCTTTGAGCTTCCCCCCCAGGCTCATGCTAGGCGTAGGTCCTCTTATTGGTTCAATTTCTAATAGGTCCAATGGGATCTTTAACAATATTTTATTCCTATATACATGAAAATAATTAATATCATCTAGGCTTACCTATAATGATGCTAAATCTAGGACCTGTGCAAATGATTCATCTCCTTGAGAGACAACATCAAATGGATCCTCTTCATGAATAAAATGTTTGACTTTAACCATGGTGATGAAGTCTTTAGCAACTTGATTTGGGTCATATTGTCGTGCTAGAACTGTGGCCAATTTTAGAGATGTAATATTCTCTACTTCTTTTACTGTGTGCCCATAGTCATGTAGTGAGAAAGCTCCACATTGTAA
This sequence comes from Pinus taeda, assembly GCA_000404065.3. Lineage (NCBI taxonomy): Eukaryota > Viridiplantae > Streptophyta > Pinopsida > Pinales > Pinaceae > Pinus > Pinus taeda. Next base: position 378,999 of record APFE031516321.1, on the reverse strand, counting down.
TTAGAAGGTTTTCCAAATGGCTTTCTTCTATTACCTTAGCACTTTGGTTAAACCCTCCCCTCCTGTCTAGGAAGCTATATCTCTTTTCAATAGATTTTCTGTAACATAATATGGGATGACATCTGGAGTTGCAATGCTCCTAAAAACTCCAATTTAAGTGACTCTTTCTTCACCGAACCAACTTGCAACTAGAAAGATGTCTATCTTGGCTTCTTCAGAAAGTCTAAGGGTCATTTTATAAAAAATGGTATTATAAATAGGTAGCAAAATACCCTGGCATATTTTGTGAAAATGGGAATTGAATTGGGATTCCCTCAAGATTTTATAGTACACATGGATGGGGAGAGGGTTCTGTACAGTCCACTTCTATCCCATGTTTGAAAATTAAGAGAAAAAATAAATGGCGTCCATTACATAATCGCTCATATAAAAAGGGGGAATAACACTTGAGGAAACACTTCTCTTTTGCCGGTATTACCTAATAGCCATAGCTAAATTGTCTGATAAAATCTAACTCCAATTCATAATCATTGCATTAACGGTTAACTGCTACATCAATTAATGGAATCCACTCTATAGAAAATTTGGTACTTTCTACTTTACCAAATAACCTACACATCATCATAGCCGCAAAATTATGTGGGGTTGAGAGGGATGCAACTGGGTACATTCCATATTTCTACTATTTGAATTTTCTTGAGCCTGACCTCTAGGTTTATCTAACGTCCAATGGGTCCTCATTCTCTTTGGTAAAATTCTCAAGGAAATATTTGTAATAGATATTTTTAGGCTCTGGTATACGGTACATTTGGCACAAGTTGTTTGGTGTGAAAGACCCCATGACCTCATGTCTTGTATTCCTGAAAGTTATGTCTGAGATATTCACATTATCAATCACCCATTTTACCATATCTATGTATGGTAATATATTAGGTCTTGTAGCTATTCCATGTAAAAACGAACATGCTTCCTCAAAGTAGGAAGCGTCAGATCATTCTTTGGCATCAGTTGTTGCCTTCGTCTCTAGTGGCCTGGGGTTCTCGTCTTCCAATAGGTTATACATAGCTTCCCATGATGTGGTTCCTTCATCTTTGCTGCAAGTGGTATTATAGAAGACTGGTATAAGTCCTATTTCTTAGATGCAACAACTTTTCCCTTATTATCCATCTTTCCAAATGTTGTTTCCTTCGGAGGTTCCATGAAATTGAGAAATGGAGATTATCGGATAAACATACAGTGAAAATGACAGTGAAAATCCAATGATACAGCTAATTCCGAAAGGTGACAACGAAGAAGCTTTTATTTGAAAATGTAGATGAAAGATATCAAATCACACCAAGCCATTTTAAACATAAATTACATTAAAAATCATTAAATACTCACTAAGATCTTTTATTATTTCCTTTATTATTTATTTAAGCCATCGCATCACAAATGTGTAAGTAAAACTTTAAGTTGATGATTTTAAAGTGTGCAATGCCGATTATGTGATTGCAATAGAGATTATCGCAATATTGAAAATCACAACATCACACTTTCGATTATTCGTTATTTTGAAATTATTTATAATTTTGTGACATGCGATGTGAGCAGCATACCTTTTATCATTTTGAGCACATTTTTCTTGAATGAATACTTATTTCATAAAGTAACCTTTTTCTATGTGCCAGACCTAACCTAAGTTATAACAATCATTGCCTACTTCCATTGGGTCTGGGTCATATCGAATTTCACAACATTTCATGGTTCACAATATTGGTCTTTCTGTAAGTGCCATAATGCATTGAGTGTTTGGTTCATTATGTCACAATATCGCAGATCGTGTATTTCTAAAGGTTTTGCTTGTTTGTGCTTTTGTGAATGCCACTATGTGATTGCGATAGGTACTTTATTTTGTAAGGAATACTTTAAGCCATACTTTTAATGAAATTTTAATGACACCATAAGTCTATTACGGTGGTCCCTCTTATCGTAATTCACAGATCCTGATTGTTAATTAACCTATGACACACATGATCCAATGATATGCGATAAAGCGAGAATAGCTAGTCACAAAGGTATTTTGACTTGATACCTTATGTCTTTTTAGAAATTTATTTCAAATAATTCAAAAAGGAAGTGCTTAAGTGCTGAGTTTTTTGGATAATATTTATAAAGGGTCCCCATTTATTAATAGAATATTAACTATCAAATCAATAAATGAGGGGGTGTTGAATAGTATAACACCTTCCAAGCCACGTGCTTCCACAAGTTTGCAAGGGGCGCACTCACCTCACTTTCTATGTGTTAGAACCGTTTATACACCTTCCTTTGCTTACTATGCATGTCACACCCTTGCTACCAATATGGACATCTTACTTGCCTCTATGCACAACCAAAGTCAAGGTGATACCGTACGACCCATTGCTGGGACTCCTACACCAAACGATCTGAGTTCTAGTTGGTGCTTCCTACCAAGGAGATCCCCTAACCTATTGGCGGGTCTAGCACATCAACATTTCTGGCACTAGAAGGAAGGTCAGATGACAAGATGAGTCCCCATCATATTTTTTGAGTCTTCACACATCTATCATGGAGTTTATTATAGTTTGCCCTCCAAAATGTTAGTCTAATGGACATATCTTTCAGATCGAGAGGAAGTTTTGGGATCACTTGTCACAAATCAAGTATGATGGTGAAGGTGAAGTGGCTTGGCCTAAGCACCTAGATGACTTCCATGCCCTCATGGAGGGAATGGAATATTTTAATGAAATAGAGGTTTGTTTGCTGCTCGCACACACACTTCACGACCACCCATCGCAATGGCGTGGCACACTACCTCATAAATATGTGCACTCATTCAAGTAGTCTAGCAATCTAACCGAATTTGCTTTCCAAGATTTTGATCCTAAAGAACTTAATAAAAAAATTTTAAAACAATGGAAGGCCCTACATGAATCACCCATGGAGTTTTGGGAGTGATTCTATCTATTCATGTTTGAAGCACTAAAAATTTAGATGAAATTTTAGTATCTCATGGACAGATTTGAATATTAGCTAATCAAATCTGTTAATCCGAAGAATAATTTCAAGCTCAAATCCCCCTTCAGCATACTTTGGTGATGGAGTCGAGCAATCACAGATGGACACGATGGCTGTGACATGCGACTATCCATCTTCCCTTCCTTAGACAACTCCACCATCGCAAAGTGATGTGGGAGAATATGCACACACATCTGTTCAACATTTACATCCGCCCAACACCACTTCTCTCATGTTTCACGCACATTTTATTGTGAATCCCATGGGTTGTCACATGTATTTTGTACCTCAACCTCCGTCTTCATTTTTTGATGATCCTTTGGATTGCATTGTCTTGTGTTCTTCCGTTTCGGACTCTATAATTGTTGTGAACAAGCATCAAGCCATTGATGGAGTTGGTGTTGCATAACCAACCTGCACTGTCAATCATGAAGAGTATGACTAAGAGCGTGAGCATCAATCGTCAGCGAAGAATGACTCCCTTATGTCTGAGCCTCCTCCATGTTTTCCTGACATATTTGGTGATTCTTCCATGAATGATTTGGCATATGTATCTTTGTCTACAGATGCACCCATTGTTGATCATTCGTAGAACACACCAGATGTTAGTCCATCATATGACAATGGAGAGGAAAAATCATTCATTTAACATCCACTTGATTGTTCATTTGCTCTTTTCAAGAACGTAGAGGGTGAACATTCTTGCTTCTCATATACCCCTCTGTGTGACCCGTTGAATCATGAGGATGCCGAGAAACATCCTGAATTTTTTGATCTTGGTTGTCATGATATCTCTACTTCTTCATCCCGTCATGATGTTGATTCAATTGTCGTTAATCTGTCTAAGCCACTAGCTTATGATGATCTATATATCGATGAACTGAAAACTTCATAGACTGATGATGCCTTTAGCCCGAGCTAATAGTTATGTCAGGCCCTCACTATCCTGAGGACGGTTTCACTTCTGATCAGGAAATTGTTGAAACACGCAAGGCTCCTCATCACTCATCTATGTGCAATCAAGATCAATCTAACACTCATATTTCACTTCCTCCACTCCAACTACACGATCCCAGCACATGCATTGGAGGAAACTTACACAGCAAACACACTTGCACAACGTAAGTGGTCTACCTTTCTCACATTTTCTTGCATATCATAGTCAAGAGTGTGCATATGCTTAATATCTAAACACAGTAAAGCACAATACCATGGAAAATCCATAGGGTGTATGTCATGCACTCTCACTCACTTCTTTCCTATGGATGCAATTCAATTCGGATTGTTCTTGTCTTCATTGTTATATTTGTCATGTTTGTTGGTTCACACTAATGCGCTATTCACAAAACATTCCTTCACCAATATGGGGTTACCAATGCATTGGTGGATGCATTGGAAGTATCACTTTACGTAAGCAAACCCATGTGCCGTTAGCTTATGAGTAGGAGTAGTGTTTTCTTCTGGTTTATTTTCTTGCATGAATGCTTGCTTCTTACATTGTTTGTTCATTTCTTAGCCTTCTTTCTTACTTACTCACTTTTCTTATGCATTTACTTCTTCTTCTTTTTTGTTTTATGTTTTGTTTTCCTGTTTTACATTCGTAGGTTAGTTTCACATGAGACTGTGTGTGACGCTTGACACAAGTTGGGTAAAGTACAAGAGGACTCATGCAGTTATCAATACTTGGTTATTTGTCATCTCACCTCTATATGAAGAACTTATTATCTTCATTCCATGATACATTAATGGAAAATACATACTGCTTGAAGTGAACCTTGGTGAAAACACAACACTTGCATGGTAACTAGTGTCACCTACTCTAGTCGGTTGTTTTTGGGTTAATCCTTGTTAGCTCAATCAAGTAGAGTAAGGTGAGGAGGAAAACATTAACAATCACGTCAGAGGTATATATGAACTACTTCTCTAATGGAACAAACTCTTCTGCTCTCAATAAGTCAGGATCCCTCTTCCACCTCTGAAATGAAAAAATGCAATGCAAGGTTATGAAAATGAGAAATAAAAAAAATGAAAATGTGAAAAATTTCGAACAAAATGAGAAATGAATAGGGTGAAAGAAGAGAAAGGCTTCCTGCACATAGAGGTGATGTAAGTAACTTCACCTGGGTATTGACCAGGCTTGTTTGCAGCAAAGTGATGCTTGTGTTCTTGCATGACTCTGTCAAGGTACTATCACAACTTGCTGGTAGAGGAAAAACACCAAAGATGGAAACTTAAACTCTGACTATCATATGGCTTGTGCACAAATATACCCCTAATACCCAATAAAAACAATTGTGTTAACCTGGCTTGGAATGTGTGTCGACCAAGAGCTTGGTAGATGCTACATATTACAATGAAGTAGATGTGGAAACCAAGAGAAACAGAGTGTTGAACAATACCTCTGGAGGTGTTAGACTTTCTTTTCATGAACAAGGTCAATTCAGATAGTTGGAGTTCTACTAGTGTGTCGCCAAGTGTTGTAGGGCTACAACCACCCTCCAAAATTTTGAATTATCTTCATTTTGGAGCCTGCCTACCAACCATCCTAGTAGCATGTCTTTCACTGTCAAGTACATAGGATTCATTGGTTTTTAAATAGATTTCTAGCCTGTGCATGTTATTTTGCTTCTCTCCCCTCACAAACTACCATTCTAGACTTGGGCTAGTTGCTGACTGAGTAGCTCCCTTAGAAAATTACGCAATTCTGTAGGGGAACTAACTTTCCCTACAAAAATTTCACAAATATGTTGAACAAACTACTAAGATCCAAAATTGTGTAGAATAGTTAGACAGGCTTCCTTGGAAAAACTGTGCAATCTAGCCCAACACTGTAGCTCAACCCAGAAATTGCTCGAATATGCTGGGCAGCCTAGTAGGCTCAAAAATTGTGCAATTTAGTCAAACATACTTCCTTAGGAAAATTGTGCAATATGGCCCAGCAGTGCATCTTCGCCTAGAAATTGTGTAATTCTGGGCAACAATCAGTGGCTTGTCCTAGAAATTTTACAATTCCTCTGGGATAGCCAGCCTAGTTCCTCTTAGAAACTGTGCAAATCCTTCTCTTAGTCACCGAGGCTATTGCATATGCCTTCAGGTTGATTGGTTCCCTCTGGGACTGAGAAAAACTGATTTGCATGCATGGGATTCTCTTTTAGAAATAGAAAAAGGTAGCATGCAAAAGGAATCCCTAGATCTAGGGATCTATTTTTAGAATTTAGGGGTTACATGCAAGGCTCATTTTAGAAACCTCTGACCAAGTGTCGCTTTTTTCCTAGATTTGTGCCATGCACATCATAACCTCAATATTTTAAAAACTTATGAATTGGATGCTACAAATCTCATTCCTCACATCGATCTTGTAGCTCTAGCATCCCACATTGCATCTAGGAGTCTGCATCACTTTCAGCGCAGTTATTTCATGGTAAGTTTGCTTTTCATGCCTTGCGTTGCGTTTCTATCGCTTTTTGTGTTTCACTTTGTGTAAGTGTTGTCTTCTCGATTTTAATGAGTGCCTAAGGTTAGTTTTTATGTATGCTAGCTTGTAGAAGCCTCGTTTCAGTTTTCATTTGCATCTCATTGTTGCGATGGCTCACTTCACACACATGCATGCTTTCCCATTTTCTGAATCTTGCACTTACTGTTTGCATGCATGATCATCCAGTCTTTTTTACACTCGGTATCACCATGAATTCAAACTTCTCGTGTTTTCAGTCGCTCGTCAGCATGTCTGGGCTACCTTAACCCATACCTTGCCTTGCCATCTAGCATTGTGCATTTATAGAAGTGAAGGCTCTACCTTCCCTCCAAAACTTGCATAATTCTAGCCTAGCACTGACCTCCAGGCTTGCATTGTGCAATTCTGGGAGGCAGTGCCTTGCTGGCCCCAGAAACTGCGTAATGCAGTTTGATGGTTTGCATGTCACAGTTCACTAAAATTACGTATTGTGCAGTTTTATTCCTTAGCAAGCTAGGAGAGACTATGCATTGCACACCTCTAGTAGTCAGTCATCCTCCTGATAGTTGAGACTATGCTTTGCACATTTTTGGCAGTTAGTCTCCTAGCCTCCCGCTGAAAATTGTGCAATCTTCAGAGATAGTCACACAAGTATGTTGCATGTCAATCCTCTAGTTTATTTTGGTTTTCAAATGACATATTTCATTCCATGAGTATTTCTATTTCTCCAAGTATCAAAGGTGTTTGTCTGCCTCTCAGAAGCATAGGTACAATGGCTTCCAGGAGAGCAAAGTCAAAGACATCGTTGAGAGCACAACTAGGAATGCAGTCAATCAAGTGTCTATGAACTTGCTTATCTATGAAGACATCACTTTGTTCATGAACAAGGATATGAAGACAAAATGTCGGTGGCATCACAACGAGTAGCACTATCAGTAGTAGCAGAAGGTAGCACACCTGCATGTGATAAATTAAAGAGGAAGGTTGTTGACAGTGCAGAATTGGAACAATGTTGAAAGCTCAAGTAGATCCACTTGTGATGAAAATAGCTTTGGAGATTGAGGCTATGAGGTTTGGTGTCCAAAATTTCTCTATTTTTACCCTATTCCCATAAGCCTTAACCTCTATTTTATCTCTATTTAACCCTCTCATTCTTGCACTAGTCCAAGATAATCATCTATTCCTACATATACTTGGTATTTCATAATTAAGATTTATTAAGTTCTTTATTAATTACGTTAGATAGATTTCATAACTTTTAGTATCTCTTGTGAATTATCTTTAACTTTCCTAAAAGTAATTGAATAATTAAGTGTTAATCATTATTTAGCGTGATCAGTGCAGGTAGATTCCTACACTGCCAAAGATGTTTCTCCATGATCTCCACTATAGTTCGAATTCTTCCACATGGGTGTTTTTGATCCACGACTCCTAGTTCGATTGCAAACTATTTGAGGTTGGATATTGACGGCGTATAGTCAGGGATACTTGCCATGATAATGGTCTACGACCAACAATTTCATGCTTTATTATAACCATTAGCCGATTTTGCAATGTTGTTCGTTAGTTCGAAAGGCTTCAATAGGAAACGGATGTAATTAGTACAATATGGCTAAGGCCGAGAGACTGGATATAATGTAGACCGTAAGTAGAGATGAGGGATCGATCTCTAATTTTGTAATTACATTTACATTGTAATCTTGTATCGCCCTTGGTTCTGGGCTGGAGTCGCATTATCATGTATATTTTCCGATCAAGTTTAATACAAGGAACGCGCCATGCTTTTTAACTCTATGTCTAATTTTTATTTCATGCATGAATAAATGCTGAACCATTTCATTTCCTAAATGGGAAACGAGGTGGTTGATAAGGGACTATCCAACCCAACTCGTTTACCCTAGTGCTTTTTCCATTTAAAAGTTTTGTGTGAACATTTATTCATTTACAGTTGCGAGGCTTGGATTTTTCTTATGTTTATTTCAGAAATTCTGAGTTAAATTCATTTCATAGTGAAGCATGAATGAATCCATAGTTTGGAAGTTTAATTAAGTTTATTTCTTTCTTGCAATTTCTTTCATGCAATTACTTTCTTGCAATTTCCTTCGTGCAATTATTTTCCTCCAATTTTTGTCTTAGTTTGCTTCCGATTGGGTCATGCAAGAAGATTCTTCTTGTACCAGTGCATGTAGTTTCTTACACTCTGGTTTATTCATTTACTTCAGAGCAAGTGTTACATTCCTTTTCTTACTTATAATTTCATTTATTCTTGGAAGCAAAAGTATTGTTAATTCAAGTAATCATTCTTAATGTTAAGAGTTATACTTCTGAAGGATCTAAGAATGTTTACATGAATTAAGGAAGGACGTTATTACAAACACCATACCTTACACTTGCATTTTATGGCTTAAGAAAAAAGGAACAAAAATGTTACAAGTGAATTACCGAAAGTTATTTTGATGCATGCAAATTACTTTGATTGCTGCTTTGATTATTCTGAATTGTGTTTTCTGTATGAAGTTTACTTTCATTGCAAAGTCTAGTTAATTAAAGCATTATTTTTCACGTCTAATTTATCTCATAATCTAGCTTACAATTTCAATTATTTTCAACACATCTCTTAATTTTTTCGGAAGTAAATTGGAGACTTTGGTTAAGGAAGCTTTGTGTTAGTGCAAGATCTAGTCTCTTGTCATAAAAATAGATTGATCTAAGCCTTTAGGCTTCGAGCACCTCCACAAAGACATAAGTCTTCAGTGAAGAAGGTAAAATATATTTTTTCACATAAGTACTATATCTGCACTAGTGCAAGCAAATTGCAATAGTACAAGAACGGGTTGCTTGCTGTAGAAGGGAAATCAATTAGGAAACATATATTTGCAAAGGGCCTACTTGTTAAGATGTTAGTCATCTATACTGAAGCTAAAAATTGAATTTTATTTTAGCATTTAATATTGCTTCCAATTGTGTGAAATTTCCTTTAATTGGTTTCCTAAAAAATTATTCTTTTACAGTCCATCACTAGAATTGCTTTGGTGTCGATTGCCTTTAAGATTATTTTTTGTTTGATTCTGCAACGTTTCATTTAAGAAGTCAGATTAGGAATAGGAAAATTTCATACCACTTTTGGCATTTCCTATGCTTCGTCTCTAAATTTACGAAACCCCTAGGTTGACAATTAAGTGTTGAGGAGTTTTCTTAAGTGCAATTCTTGCACCCCATATTTTGTTGTCATTGTCGGGGAGATGATTGGAACTGGTAATAATTTTCCATTTTGTGCAATAGGTGTAAGTCTGCTATTAATTTTTCTACATTGTGCTTCTATTTGCTTGAAGGAATTTATAGGTGTCCAGTAATTTTTGAGTTGCAACATTCTTATTGAAATTTTGTTTCGTCGTTTTTTCGAAATGAACGCCTAAAAGAGGTAGGGGTATGAAGCCCACTACGGGCCAAATTAATATTGATAAATCTGAAACCAAATCTCATATTGGGCCTACTTTTGTAGGCAAAAAGTCCAAACAAACTCAGACACATCATGCAGGAACAGTCTACTTGGGCATTGGCAGCAGTGATCCAGGTGTGACACAACCCACAAAGGGGAAGAAGGGGACTATGAAAACCCATATTCAGCCTTCTTGGCCTGTTGAGAGTGGTTTTCATGGAAGAACAACAATGGAAGATTAGGAATACCATGTAGAAGGAACTAGTGAAAATCCGATAAATGAGGAACAATCCACTTTTGGATTTCCAATTGTGGATCCTGAGACACAAGTAAAAATGAAAAATATTTCACCATCATATTTTCCTCATTTCTATGGTAAGGTACATGAAGACCTAGACTCTTTCCTATTTGAGTTTGATGTTTTGTGTAGAAGTTATGATTATTCATTTTATGCCCAGAAGTTAAAGCTGTTTCCTACAACTCTTAAGGACACAGCACTCCGCTGGTTCATGGGACTAGCAGGAAACAATATATATTCTTGGGAACAAATGAGGAGAGTGTTCTTGTAAAAATATCAAGAATATTGTAAGACTAGAGATATTCAATATGAAATCTTTACTATTGTGCAAAATGATGATGAGACTCGAGAGGACTACTTGCAGATATTCGTGTACATCCTCCAAAGGTCAAAGCAAAAAGTTTGATCTAAGTACCATTAGAACCTTGTTCTTACATGGGCTTATTGTTGATGCTAGGAATAATCTAAATCTGTTAGGACAAGGGGTATTGCTCAAAATTATTTTGATCAAATTTGTGGCTTGTGTAGGGAATTCTCGAGGAACAAATATAGATCTAGTAAAATAATTCGAAATAGAAATAAGAAAACCGAATCTATTTATGATATTATTATTGGATTATAAAACAAAATCGACAATATGAAAATTGAAATAATGAATATTGTTAGTAAACAAATAAACCCTTTTATGTTTCAGAAAAACTTGTAGATGAATAAGAGCCATTGTCTATTTTATGTTCAAAATGTAGAAGAAAGCATATTTTAAGAGAATGTACTCTTGATATTAAAGGAACTAATAAATGTGCAATTTGTATAGAGAACCATGCCATAGAAAAATGTCCCTCCATACCCGGGCTGAAACTTGTACTTGAAGGAGGAAAACCGGAAGTTGAATCACTACATGCTATGGGAGAACGAAGAAACTGGCCTCAGGTAAGTGCATGTATGGCTCCTGAACCTCCACCACATTTTTTTGGTTATAATGCACATTAATATTCCTATCCTAACACTAGTCACTCTAAACATTGGCAGCATGGGAACCAATATCATCATAGAAAACCCTCCCAATCTTGGCAACAAGGATTGAGATGGCCAAACCATTCACATCATTTATACCATTCCTATCATAAACCTATGCAGTCATACCCTCCTAATATGCACCTTACCTAATGCCACAACCATCATTACCTCAGTTGAGTCAACCAATGCCACCATTTCCATTACCTCCATCGTTTCGACCTTCTAAATTTCCTGGCCAACCTTTACCCAACCCCAATAACAAAGCGGTACAAATGATCCAGTCTATGAACCCGCTTTGTTCATCTAGATATCAATCCATGCCAGTTGGAATCAATGACATATAATTGAGATTGGGGAAGATAGTAACCTTAGAAAATCAAAAGCAGCATATGGTGATTATCAATGAGAAAGTTGAGGAGGAAACTCTAGACCATTTTGAAAAAGATGACACCATCCAGCCGATCCCCGTACCTTCTGAGCCTTTTCCATCTTATTCCAGCTGACCTGCCTACCCAGAGAGGTTTGTTGTGGAGAAGAAAGACCCTGTTCCTGAGTCTAGCTTGGCTTCTAAGCTTAGGAACCTTTTCATAAGGGTGCCTTTTCTCCAAGCTATTAAAGAAATCCCTATTTTCACAAGAATAATTAGGGAAATATGTCTCAATAATCTGGGAAGGAGGAGATTAGAACCTCAAACTATTCAATTTGTCGATAGAGCAATAGAGTTAATGATGGCGTGTATGCACATGGAGAAATATACTGATCCCAAAAAACCCAGTTGTCTCTGTTCAGATAAGTGATGTCCTTGTCTCCAAGTACTTATAGACCTAGGCGCAAACATTAATGTTATGACCAAGCAAACAATGGATCAACTTGGATTGGTCCATATTCGTCCTACTCCAACTATGCTTCAAATAGTAGATAGATCTAAAATCAATCCAAAATGAGTGTTGGATGATGTGGTCGATTCTCTAGACTCTTGAGAATACCCCGAAGATTTCATTCTACTTAAGCCAAAGAATCGTGTGGGAGAAAATCCCTTGATCTTGGGACAACCATGGCTTTCTAAGGCCGATGCTTATATCGGATGTCATTCTAGTGACATGTATATTTCCCATGGCGATTCCAGGAAGAAGGCCACCTTGAATCCACCTGATAGATCCATTCAATAGCTCCAAGACACTTTATAGTTAGCCTACAGTAGTGATGAGGAGACTCAACCTCTTTCCTTGATACATCAGAATGTTTAATTCTCACAGGAGGATGAGACTCAAGACTTCCTGAAAATTCTAGACACCATGCCCAATTTTGAGTCATTGAGTTAGATTTTTAGTCTAGATTTTCAGGAAGGATATGACTCTCTACCTCTCTTGCTACCATCTCTAGCAACACCTCTATTTACACTTGAGCATGATACCACTCCTATTGAGATTACTCCAAGTAAATCCTTGCATGTCGGTTTAGATTTGGATTCTTCCCAACAAAAGTAGCTCGTGAAGTTGTTGTGAAACCATCTTGATGACTTTGCATGGGGCTATGAAGATATGAAGGGAATCCCTCCTAAAACGTTTACTCACCATATCTATTTCAGGATGGAGGCCGACCTATCTAACAACCCCAAAGGTGTATGAACCCAGCTCTAAGAGATTTTGTAAAGGAAGAATTTCAAAAACTCTTATATGTTGATTTTATCTATCCTATTTCTAACAAACAGTGGGTCTCTCCTTTGGTATTAGTCGTGAAAAAAGATGGCAGATGGTGCATTTTTATTTACTACAGAGAATTGAACAAATCCACTCTCAAATATTATGTCCCCCTTCCTTTCATCGATTAGGTACTTGATACGGTTGTTGGTAATGTTAGTGTTGGTATCTTCATCCCTCCATCAGTGATCAAATTTTTCTTTTTGCATCCATTTTAGGTGTCCCATCCAATCAACTGCATTCCATTAGGTCATGGATCATCTGATGGTAGTGGTTCATTCTCAATTTCCCTCATGTCATTTACTTGTTGGCCTATTTTCACATATTCAGGTCATTTACAGTCATTTTTTTTCATTACTTGTGCAAAAGCCATTTTTTAGGGTTTTAGGTTCATTACGTTTAGGGTTTGTCACCATGGTCAGCAAAAGCTCAATAAAGGGTTAGCAGGCACATGAGGAGGTCTAATAAGTTCACAAAATCAACATTTCAATGATGATATACACAATAAGTGGATTTTACCTCAAAACTCTGTTTTGAGGTGAAAACAAAGTTTTTATTCCTATGTATATTTTTTTATGTAATTTCAGTTTTTTCTATATGTAATAAGTTTAGAGCTGCTGCCCTAGCTCACCTTGCCAACTCCAGCCATTGCAAACAAAAAAACAAGCATCAATGCATCATTTTATCAAATGATTAAGAAAAGTCAATTTCAATGGAAAAATAGAGTTGAAGGCCAAAGTGACTTTGACATTAGAAAAGTGGGTTTGAGACGAGTAAAAATTTAAAGTCATTCATATTTAAAGTGAAAGGGGTCCTCTTTATCATTTCATTGTGCAAGATATCCTTGGAGAGAAAAAAAACGCGATTTGGAGGCAAATTTAGCAAAGGAAGTTAACAAACCTATTTTCCAAGCAAACTTGCCTGGCGTTGCATATCAGTGGCAGTGTGCTACGCATTAGGCAGGCACTGCACATCATAGGCAATTTTGCAGTGTAATTTTGAACTAGTACTACGTATCAGGAGGGCGATGTGCATTGGGCCCAGTGCACTGCGCATCAATCATTTCGAATTGTGCCATAATCCTCAAATTTGCAAAATTTGCATGCTACAACTAATTAATGATCATCCTAATGCTGAAGTTGAGGTCACACTGGTGTTTTTCATAAATCTTGCATGTGCAAAATGAAGCCCTAGTTTCTCTTCATTTTTTTCCATTCTATGGTGCAATTTTCATTCCATCTTCGCAAAAACATCATTAAACCCCTGTTCACTCTTTCATTACCCTATTACACTCCATCTATCCCATTTTCCCCATATCCCACTCCCCTAAAACAATTAATTCCCTCACCAAACCCTAAATCCCTCACTAAACCCTAATTTCCCAAAACTATTCCCTTCATTCCCCAATTTCATTTCCCAAGAGTAAAATCTCTTCATACTCATCACCATTCTCCTCTTTCATCACCATTTTTCACCATACCTTCATCTCATCATTTTCCTAAGACTAGCACTATGGCAAGAAATAGTGACTCAATCTATGAAGAAGAAACACAAAGTGATAGTTCAAGGGACATCAATGTACAGCCTAGGAGACCTCATAAGGGTGGGAAGATAATCAGAGAGGAGCCTATTAGCATTGTTTAACTTCTTGCATGCCCTCTTGCCACCACTTGTTTCAGATACCAATCTTGCTTTGAGTTTTGTGAGCTAGTTGAGAGGGTTAAGTATCATGATGAATTAGCTAGGAAATTTGTCATGAACATGGAGGACAATATGGTACAGCTTGCCAGCGTTAATTTTCACCAACCATTATTTTAGAAGCAACTAGGATGCCAGATCTGGGGGAAAGATGGAATAAAATACAGAATATCAGCAAATAGAACTATGAACCCTACATTAAAGCCAAATATCATAGTAAATTGGGCAAGGTGTTTCCTTCCAAGTTTTTGGAGGACCGGTATGTGCCACTAATGAAACCTATCATTAAATACTTCACATGTGAGGGAAGGTTCTCTAGATTCTATGCCTATCATATCAGATTGCTTATGCATTTTACTAGGGTTAGAATGATGAGTATACCATACTTCATTTGCAAAAAAATAAAGAGGATGATTGTGCTTGTAAGGAGAAAACCATACCCACAAGAGCTTAGTAACATTTATCACTTTGTTGTCATCAAGATTATTGTTGTACATCAGCTCACTCAGTTGGGAGTGCCATGGGAAACCTTCATTTCCCATGAGATTTTCAAGGGGCCTAAAAATTTTGCAGAACCTCAAGAGGTAGGTGGACCTTCTAGGCAACAAAGACAGCATGAAAGCAAAACTAAAGAGGCTCACATTCCTGTGTTTATAACTTGTGAAAAGGGTACAAGAAGACTTTTTGTAGCTACCAAACGAGTATTATCTCCACCAGGCGTGGAAGGGGTCTCGTTCTCTTCACCAAATAAGAGGAAAATGCTATCTTCACCTGGGGTGAAAGGGGATTTTTCCTTCTTCTTTAGTAGAACAGGTATAGGATAGAGGAAAGCAACCATTGCATGATAAAGGGCCTTCTGAAGGCCAAGAAAGGGATTTTATTTTGGTTGAGGAAGAAGACACTGATTTGGACTCCCAAAGCTCAAGACTCAAGGATGTGATCATAAAGGAGAAAGGAGCTGGGATCCAAGCCTTATCTCTTGACCTCGAGAGGGCTAAATGGATCATTAAGTACCTTGAGCAACAGAAAAAGAAATTGGAGAACAAACAAACAATCATGGAGGTGCAAACCATAAGGGAAAACTGGCAATTGGCAAAAAGAAGGAAAATCAAGCTGACTTCACTAAAGCAAGAAATAGAGGCTGATCGAGAGTCATGGTTGGAGAGAGTGAATATCCACCTTGAGAAGCTTCTTGATAAGGCTGATAAGGAGAAGAACTTGTTGCACCCCATGGCCTATCACTATTTGGCTTGGAACAAAATTTTCAAGACAAGAATAAGAAGCCTAAAAGCCAAGTTAGGGAGAGCCTTAAAAGCCAAAAAGGAGCAAGATTAACTTATAATATTTGCTAAACCTTCCTTGGGTCAGTAAAGCAATTGATAATATTGCCTCCTGCCAATTTTGCAGCATTTTGGAGAACTTTTTGTCATTTCCTAAATTTTAATTGCAAAACATGGGAATTTTCCTTTGATGCTCAGTGCCACTAGCACTGCACATTGAGCTGGTTGGGAATTTTGAGGAATGGCTTACATTTTTGGATTTATCATTAAAAAATATGAAAACCCAGAAAGTTTCATGAAGTTTGGAGGAGATATGGGTCACCTAAAGGGCTACAAACACCCAAAAAATACCCTCTATGCCACTTTTTGGACCCACAGCAAGCAGTCTTAGGAGAATTGGTTTTTGAAGGGGAAAATGGACACCAAATCCAAAAATTCCACTTGTCCTAGAACGTAGATAGACAAAAATTTCCAACAAGCCATCTTGAAGCTAATTTGGTGAAGGGGAATGTCTTCAAACTTAGCTTGGAAAAGGCACTACGCATCAGGCTAATGGCGCTGCACATCACACAAATTTTTGCCAATTTTGCTCAAAAACATAGATTTTCACCTAGTTTTCTACCACTTTGACTTTTCTTCTTTGATGGTCAAATTCATTATGTAAATTGATGTCCTATGATGTCAAAATTATGAAAAATTACTTAAGGAGGTAGATACATCAGTTTTAGGTGGTTTTGAGCTGAATGAATCAGTTTCCATAGTTTTAGAGGCAAGCTATTCCACTCCCTATTTTGCAGTTCCTAGTTTAGATCTTGTTGAAATAGATCCTTGACTCATGGGTTCGACCCCTGATGTCTAACATAGGTGGTTTGATGCATATATATTGTACTTTCTTAGTCTTTTTTCAAGTTTTGACTCTTGTGGATGGATTGAGCACTATTGTACATCACTTATGTAGTTTGGCAACGAAATAAACTAGGGTTTTGCAACATTTTGTGGGATTCTTGTGGTAATGTGAGTTAGCATTGTTTTCTTCTCTGTAATTTAGTTGATCTTATGTTTATTTGTGCCATCATCTCTCTTATTCTACATAAATAAATGAATCAAGTGTAAAAGATAGAATCCATTGGTGTTTCAATGCTCTGCCTTAGGTTTTAATTAGTTTTACATCTTTTCTACTATCTGAAAAGGACTCATGACATTTGAATTCCCTCTCCAACTCCTCACCAACATTTAGAGTCACTATTACACTCATTTCTAAGCGCTAAAACACTTGTTTACCTCGCCCCGCAGAAACTTATGCAAATCTGTATTGATTTCCCTGACCCAAAGCTTCCTTCCCCATTTGATCTAGCAACCAACCATTAAAATGAGTCAAATTCCTCTGAGCAAGCATACCTAGTCTAGAAATAGTATTTATATCAGTCATATCAAGCCTTACTTGATATATTTTCATTGAGATTTACAAGGAGAGAGCCCTCTCCTGACCTGGTAGGGCTAGCTACTAGGTTAAGCTTGGTTTGATGTTACCCTAGACCTGCCTTTCTCAGCCTGAGGTGGATTTAGGCCCTAACAGAGTGGTGACCATACTAGGGAGAAAACTTTGTTTGTTTTTTATTTTTTTTGCTTTATAAACCACAAACGGAGCCTGAAGTTAGCCAAGTAGCTTTCGAAATGCTCTTGCTTTGCAAGTGCATAAGTAGATGAATGCTTCTTCAGTTAATCTCCGGTTTACTTTATGAACTAAACCTCTGACTTGAAAATTTCCCGAGTACATTAAATAATTCTAGACTTTGGATGATGAGTTTAGAATTTAGCAGGCTGACAAGTTTGTAATGTCAATTTCATTTTTGGGAATAATTCAACACACTGGCTTCTAGACGATACACCACGGCCAATCCTAATCCTAATCCTCCTCCCGTGTAGGAAAACCCAAATCTCATTCCAAGAATTCTCTACCAAGAAAGTTCTGTAATTCCTGTGTTTAGATCTCATCCATGCTCGATTGTTTTTGAATATCTTGAAGATCTCCCATTTGATGAACATCTTGATCTATCATTGTTTGAAACTAAGTCTGAAATTGCAATTGGTGCTACTTTTCTAAATCTGGAGTTTGTCCAATATCTTGAAACTGAAAGAGAAAGTAGATCAATTGATGCTTATATTCTAAATCTTCAATCTCAATTGTGGCTACCAATATTCCCCAGTTCTTAGAATCTGCATCTACTACTTTTGGTTCATTCGTTGTTGTGTCTAGTTTAGAAATTCCTACTTAGCCTCCTTTTATTCCCACCATTCCCATGCACCCACCATATCTGATCAAAGATTTGCAGTCTCTTATCCCCCATCAACCCCTTCAACACCTCAAACATCAAATATTTCTTCATCACCTTCAACACCTTATACACCCATCACATCAATTGTTATCGTTGTTCCCTCTCCTCCTACATCCCCAAGGCCAGTTTTAAATCCACCTTGAGAAATGGTTGCCAGATATGCACCTCTCATTTTTCCACAGAACTTGGATGCTATGCTTGCTAATTACCAAAGTAAAATCCCATTTTTTTATGCTTCCCAAGATATCATAGTACACAAGAATGTTGATAGGATGAGTGATTTCTTTGATCTCCACAAGATAGATGAAGAGAATGTGACTATGAGATTATTTGTGCAAACTTTTGGAGGCAAAGTGCGAAAGTGGTTTAGAGCACTGCCTGCTGGAACTATCAACACATTGGCGGTTCTTCAAAGAAAATTTCTAGATTGTTGCGATGTAAAGAAAAATCCACTCCAAATCCTTTATGAGTATGAAAACATAAAGAGGAATGTTGGTGAAAGTGTTCAGGATTACTGTGTTAGATTCAATATTGTTTATAATGCTATTCCAGCTAATATCAAGCCACCAATGGGGCTGGCTTTGATAAAATTTCCAGATGGATTTGATCCTGACATGGCATAT
Organism: Pinus taeda; assembly: GCA_000404065.3. Taxonomy (NCBI): domain Eukaryota; kingdom Viridiplantae; phylum Streptophyta; class Pinopsida; order Pinales; family Pinaceae; genus Pinus; species Pinus taeda. Next base: position 360,133 of record APFE031516321.1, on the reverse strand, counting down.
CAATTGAGAGAAAGAGACACGGCTACATTGGAGGACATGCAGAAAATTGCAGTGAGTGTGGAAGCAAATCTAGTAGCTAAGACAACTAGGATAAAGACCGAGAAGAAGGTGACCATAAAGGAAAAAGTTTCTTCCTCAGATCATTTGCTTTGTAAGCTTGAGAAGATGTTCAATAGATTAACCATTGCAAATAAGCCTGAGACACAGGTCAAAAATCCAAATTTCTGTGGTCAGCAACAACCATAGTTGAGAATTAAGCAAGGAGAGCGAAGAGCGCAAGATCCATTAGCTCAACAGCAAGTCAAAACACCATTACAGCAGAACTATGCCCATGGCACTGAATCAGAGGATGATGAGGCACCAATAGGACAGGAGAGTCACTCTTTTACACCAGATGGCTTGCCAATTTATATCACTAAAGATGAGGAGTATTGAGAAAGTGCAACTGTACAAAAAGATGAAGATTTTATATTGGCAAATGAAACAGTCCTAGAAGAGGAATCAGATGAATATAAGAGGGGATACATGAATGCATTGACAGCGCAGCAAAGACAATATTCAGTTAGGGGTAGGGATGTACCGATCAACCCAATTTAGAAGTAGAAAGAAGCAACACCACCAAAAAATGATTCTCCAAATGTGCAGAAAAAGGGAAAGGAGCCAGCAAATCCTACTTCCAGCAAAGTACAACCAGCAAATGAAAAGTCAAATCAGCCAAGTGCAACAATGGAGAAGACTAAAAAGAAGGATGCTCCAGTCAAAGAGGTAGATAAGACTACAACCTTTAGCTTAGAAAATGAGATTTCTAAGTTAAAAGTGTCAATACCTTTGATCGAATTAATGAAGAATAGTAGTTATAAAGGACAAGTGTCAAAGATTTTGAATATAGATCCCCTATCTGATATGGTTAATGTGGAATATGACCAACCTGAGCTTATCTTTGGTCTTGCATTAGAAGGCCAATCTGAGGATAGTGATGTAGCCCCTTTTTACATCAGCCTTAGATTGCACGATTATGTTTTGCAAAACACCATGTTTGATTTAGGAGCATCTCATAACCTAATGCCAAAGGCAATTATGGAAAAATTGGGTTTGGACATCACTCGCAAGTATCATGATCTTTATTCCTTTGATTCTGGTAGGGTCGGATGTATTGGTCTCATTAAAGATTTGGTTGTGACTTTAGATCAAATTCCAACAAAGAATTTTCTTGTGGATGTAGTTGTGGCTGACATTCCCCCTAGATTTGGCATGCTTTTGTCTAGGTCATGGGGTGCAAAACTAAAAGCGACATTGCAGTTAGATTTCTCCTATGCCACTATTCCTGTGTTTGGTCAGATGAGGAAATTATATAGGGAGAAAAAGATGAAGTATATGATCATGAGCAAGGAAAAACCTTTAAATCATCCAATTAATTATGTACATACAAATTTATAACCTTTTGTTCTTTATTCTGATAGTGATTTCAACGATGTAAATAGTCAATTAGTTGAAGTTGAAGATATACTAGAGATAACATGAAATTTCAGAGTTGTACTTGATCAAGGGGGACAAAGGCTTAAAAGTACTGCTGAATAGTCAACATTCCACCAGTAGCAGAAAATTGATGGACAACAGCCAAAGGTAGAAGAGTGGGCAAAATTCCAGCACTTGGAGGAAGAAGCCAGGTTGTGGAGTATGGACTTTGATGGAGCAGTAGGTAAGGAAGGTGTCGAAATTGGTATTTGGATACCCAACCCTGTTTTCATACCAAATAAAGTCCCGAGTAATGTAAGAGTTTGTTCATATAAATTGGCTTTTGATTGTTCCAATAATGATGCAAAATATGAGGCACTAATTGCAGGCTTGAAAATCCTCAAGGAGTTGAATGCAAAGAGAATTTCCATTTATGGTGACTCCGAATTAGTAATTAAACAATTAAAGGGTGAATATCAAGCCAAACATCCTTGAATGAGGGCTTACCGTAATGAAGTTTTAGATATTTTGAGGTTGCTTCCAGATTATACCTTGACATGTGTACCTCGTGTACAAAATGTTAGCGCAGATTCCCTTGCTACAACCACAAGTAACTTAAGGATTCTGATGAATTCAAACAATAATTTTGAAATTCATGTGAAGCATTGCCCAACTGTCCCTAATAATCTAAGATATTGGTGGGTGTTTCAGGATGATAAAGAGATTGAAGAATTTCTGCAAAATGAAGGGAAATATAAAGACACTTCTATAGATGTTGAGCAAGATGATGGTGAACCTGAAATAGAGGTAAATTAGATGGAAGTTTTGTAGCTGAAGGACAATGTCATCCCTAAAGGCCTTGTACCTTTAGAGGAGTTAATTGACCAAGATGATGTAGCCCAAAAGACAAGTTTAGTGCCGACTGTAAAGGGAGTTGAAGATGTGAATTTATCGGAACAATAGAAAATCCAAAGATAGTCAAGTTGTCAAAGGCGTTATCTCCTCGGGTAAAGGAAAAATACATTAGTTTATTGCCTTCATTTACTGATGTATTTGCATGGGACTATACAGATTTGAAGGAGTACAATAAAAGTATAATTCAGCACATCATTCCAATCAAGTCAAACCAAAAGCCATTTCGCCGGAAGTTGAGAAGGATTAATCTGAAGTTGCTACCATCAATAGAGAAGGAGGTGAATCGATTGTACAAGGCTGGTATAATCTTTCCAATAAGATTTTCAGATTGGATTTCCAATTTGGTGCCTGTGCGGAAGAAGATAGGTGAGATTAGATTATGCATTGATTTTAGAAATTTGAATAAGGTGTCTGTGAAAGATAATTATCTCTTGCCAAAAATGGACCACATACTCCAAAGAGTAGTTGGGGCATCTTGTATGTCACTGCTTGATGGGTATTCCGACTAAAATCAAATTTTGGTCCATGCGGATGACAGGGACAAAACAACATTCACCACTCCATGGGGGACATTTCACTATGCCAAGATGCCATTCAATTTAAAGAATGTTGGTGCAACATTTCAATGGGCTATGGACATCACCTTTGCAAATGAGAAATATGTATTTTTAGTAGTGTATCTTGATGATCTGACTGTCTTTTCCAATTTAGATGAGGAGCATCTTTACCATCTAAAAATTGTTTTTCAACGTTGCAGAAATTATGGTATATCACTTAGTCCCAAAAAGATCTTGTTTGCCATGGATGAGGGGAAACTTCTCGGTCACATAATATTCAAGGAGGGCATCTGCATAGATCCCGCTCGAGGGGAAGCCATTCATAAAATTGATTTTCCTCGTAGTAAAATGAAGATCCAAGCATTTAAAAGTAAGATGAACTTCTTACGTTGTTTTGTGCCAAATCTAGCTGAACATTTGAGGGAAATTACAAATATGTTGAAGAAAGATAGTGTGGTAAACTGGACCGAAGAAGCCATCAAGTCTTTCAATTTGGTAAAGTTGGCTATTTCTTCAACTCCAATTTTAATCAACCCATATTATTCCAAGATTTCATATTATTTTCATTTGCTTTTGAGCATACTATGGCAGCAGTCCTAATGCAGAAAAGAGACCAGCTTGAGAAGCCAATTTCCTTTTTTAGTAGGACAATAAGAGATGCAGCTTTAAAATATAACATTCTTGATAAAAAAGCTCTTACCTTGGTGAAAGATTTGAAATATTTCTGGGTATATATTCTGCGCTCTCATATTCTTGCTTATGTCCCTAACGCAGCCGTCAAAGATGTTTTGGTACAAACAGATCTGGAAGGGAGGTGAGGCAAATGGATCACAACTTTGTTAGAGTATGACTTGGAGATATAGCTAACAAAGCTCATCAAGGGATAGGGTCTAGAAAAACCAATGGCAGAGTCTAATTTACATGCCTTGGACATAAACTTGATTACTGCTACGTCCGAAGAAGATGAAGACAGTTCACTCGTTCAGGTATCTGAAAATTTTCTCCATTCTCCTTGTTATTTAGATATTGTATATGTGCTCCAGCACCTTTCACCGCCACCGGGGATGACTAAAAATAAAAGTAGAACTCCGAAACTAAAGGCTACCAAATTTTGTATTATGAATAATGCATTATATTGGAAAGATCTCAAAGGTATGTTGCTAAATTGTTTGGTTGAAGAGGAAGCAAAACAGGTCATGGATGATTTTCACAACAGAGACTAAGGAGGTCACCTATTTTGGAAGATGACGGCTAATAAAACTTTGAGAGCGGGGTACTATTGGCCTACCCTCTTTGTTGATGTTTATAAAACTGTTACAAGTTGTCACGAATGCCAGATTTTTCAAGGAAGGAGAAAATTGCAGCCTCTACCTCTCAAGCCAATTGAAGTAAGTGCTCCATTTCAATAGTGGAGCCTAGATTTTATCGGAGAGATTCATCTGACATCTTCAGCTCAGCACAAGTGGATCTTAACAACGACATATTATTTTACAAGATGGATTGAGGCAATCCTCACTCGGCAGGCCACAGTTGTAGTAAAAATTCAGTTTCTTGAAAATAATATTTTGTCACGTTTTGGTTGTCCTAACAAGCTAATTACAGATAATGCAGCAACCTTCAAGTCCAAAAAGATGATTGATTTTTGTAGAAAATATCAAATTACCTTGGGGCATTCTACTACATACTACCTGCAAGGTAATAGATTGGCTGAATCTTCGAACAAATAATCGGTCAACAACATCAAAAATCTGCTGGAAACAAACAAAAAGAGCTAGCATAGGAAATTGGTTAATGCACTATGGGTGGATAGAGTAAGTCAAAATAAGTCAATCGGCATGTCTCCGTTCGAAATAGTATATGGTATTGATACATTGTTCCCAACATCTCTCGCAGTCCTGGTTGTAAAACTTCCGTAGGAAGCTGGTAGCAAGGAGGATCATCTTCAGCGAAGAATAAGCCAAATGATCCATTTCTAGCAGACGAGAGAGGAGGTTTTTCAGAATACCTTCAGGCTACAAGAGAGAATTAAGAAAATCTATGATCGGAAGGCAAAGGCAGAGAAGTTTCAAATTGAAGACATAGTTCTAAAGTGGGAAGCTAGCAATGATGACAAAGGTAAGCATGCAAAGTTCGAGAATATATTGGAAGGGACCATATAGAATCGCTGCATATCGAGGTCAAGACGCTTTTATCCTCAAAGAAATGAATGGGGAAGATTTTCCAGGAGGGTCGGTCAATGGTTGGCTACTAAAACGATATTATCTTTGAGAAGTTTTCTACTGTCATAATTTGTCACTGTACATACCATTGTATTTCCTTCATTGCAAAGTGTGTATTGTCATCATTCATTCAGTTTGGGGCCCAAAGTGAAGGCTACAAGACTGAAGATCTGATTTCAGTTTTTGGTTACTCAGTGTGAGTTGTTTGAGTCAGTTTTGAGTCAAGATATTGGTTTTAGTTTGCTGAAGTTATTGACTCCATTTTGCCCAATGGAAGAGGCACTGGTTTGTTTTCTAGAGATCTCTAGTTCTTGGCACCTCCCAAGAGCTACCATCCCCTTGGAGCCAATGTTAGTGTCGGTATGTTCATCCCTCCATCAGTGATAAAATTTCTCTTTTCGTATTCCATTAGGTCATGGATCATCTATTGGTAGTGGTTCATTGTCAATTTCCCTCATGTCATTTACATGCTAGCCGATTTTCACATGTTTAGGTCATTTACAATCATTTTTTGTCATTACTTGTGCAAAAGCCATTTTTTAGGGTTTTAGGTTCATTAGGTCTAGGGTTTGTCACCATGGTCAGCAAAAGCTCAATAAAGGGTCAGTAGGCACATGAGGAGGTCTAATAAGTTCACAAAATCAACATTTCAATGATGATACACACAATAAGTGGACTTTACCTCAAAACTCTGTTTTGAGGTGAAAAAAGAGTTTTTTCTCCTATGTATAATTTTTTATGTAATTTCAATTCTTTCTATATGTAATAATTTTAGAGTTGTTTCCTAGCTCACCTTAACAACTCCAGCCACTGTAAACAAAAATAAAAGCATCAATGAATCAGTTTATCAAATGATTAAGAAAAGTCAATTTCAATGGAAAAATAGAACTCAAGACCAAAGTGACTTTGACATTGGAAAAGTGGGTTTAAGATGAGTAAAGATTTAAAATCATTCATATTTAAAGTGAAAGGGGTCCTCTTTATCATTTCATTTTGCAAGATACGCTTGGAGAGCAAACAATCACGATTTGGAGGCAAATTGAGCAAAGGAAGTTAAAAACATTGTTTTCCAAGCAAACTTGCCTGGCGCTGCGCATCAGAGGTAGTGTGCTAAGCATCAGGAAGTTGCTGCACATCAGAGGCAATTCTGTAGTGTAATTTTGAACTGGTAGTGCACATCAGGAGGGCATTGTGCATTCGGCCCAATGCATTGAGCATCAGTCTAGATCTTCCTCAATCACTTCAAATCATGCCATAACCCTCAAATTTGCTACATTTGCATGCTACAAGTAAGTAATCATCATCCCAAAGCTAAAGTTGAGGTCCCAGTGGTGTGTTTCATAAATATTGCATGTGGAAAAGGAAACCCTAGTTTTTCTTCATTGTTTGCCATTCTATGGTGCAATTTTCATTCCATCTTCACAAAAACATTATTAAACCCCTGTTCACTCTTTTATTACCCTAATACACACCATCTATCCCATTTTCCCCATATCCCACTCCCCTAAAACAATTATTTCCCTCACCAATCCCTAAATCCCTCACTAAACCCTAATTTCCCAAAACTATTCCCTTCATTCACCAATTTCATTTTCCAAGAGCAAAATCTCTTCATACTCATCAGCATTGTCCTCTTTCATCACCATTTTTCAACATACCTTCATCTCATCATTTTCCTAAGACAAGCACTATGGCAAGAAACAGTGGCTCAAGCTATGAAGAAGAAACACAAAGTGACAGTTCAAGAGGCATGAATGTACAACCTATGAGACTTCACAAGGGTGGGAAGATAATCAGAGAGGAGACTATTAGCATTGCTGAACACTCTTGCATGCCCTCTTTCCACCACTTGTTTTAGATAGCAATATTGGTTTGAGTTTTTTGAGCTAGTTGAGAGCGTTAAGTATCATCATGAATTAGCTAGGAAATTTGTCATCAACATGGAGGACAATATGGTACATCTTGTCGACATCAATTTCGCTCCTTCACTAGCCATTATTGTAGAAGCAACTAGGATGCCAGATGTGGGGGAAGATGGAATAAAAGACATAATATCAGCAAACAGGACTATGAACCCTACATTAAAGCCAAATATCATAGTAAATTGGGTAGGGTGTTTCCTTTCAAGTTTTTGGAGGACCAGTATGTGCCACTAATGAAACTCATCATTAAATACTTCACATGTGATGGAAGGTTCTCCAAACTCTATTCCAATCATATCAGATTTCTTATGCATTTTATTAGGGTTAGAATGATGAGTATACCATACTTCATTTGCAAAAGCATAGAGAGGATTACTGTGCTTGCAAAGAGAAAACCATACCCACAGTAGCTTAATAGCATTTATCACTTTTCTGTCATGAAGATTGTTGTTGTACATCAGCTCACTCAGTTGGGAGTGCCATGGGAAAGCTTCATTGCCCATGAGATTTTCAAGGGGCCTCAAATTTTTTGCGGAACCTCAAGAGGAAGGTGGACCTTCCAGGAAGCAAAGAGAGCATGAAAGAAAAACTAAAAAGGCTCACATTCCTGTGTTTATAACTTATGAAAAGGGGAAAAGAAGACTTTTTGTAGCTGCCAAACGAGTGCCATCTCCACCAGCGGTGGAAGGGGTCTCGTTCTCTTCACCAAACAACAAGCAAATGCTATCTTCACCTGGGTTGAAAGGGGCTTTGCCTTCTTCTTTAGCAGAACAGGTACAGGATAGACGAAAGCAACCATTGCATGATGAAGGGCCTTCTGAAGGCCAAGACAGGGATTTTATTTTGGTTGAGGAAGAAGACACTAATTTGGGCTCCCAAAGCTCAAGGCTCAAGGATGTTATCATCAAGGAGAAACAAGTGGAGATCCAAGAATTATCTCTTGACCTTGAGAGGGCTAAATGGATCATTAAGTACCTTGAGCAATAGAACAAGCAATTGGAGGACAAACAAACAACCATGGAGCTGCAAACAATAAGGGAAAATAGGAAATTGGAAAAAAGAAGGAAAATCAAGCCGACTTCACTAGAGAAAGAAATAGAGGCTGATCAAAAATCATGGTTTGAAAGAGTGAATATCCACCTTGAGAAGCTTCTTGATAGGACTAATAAGGAGAAAAACATGTTTCACCACATGGCCTATCACCATTTTGCCCAGAACAAAATTTGCAAGAGAAGAATAAGAAGCCTAAAAGCCAAGTTAGGGAGAGCCTTAAAAGCCAAAAAGAGCAATATAAACTTAGAATATTAGCTGAAGCTTCCGTGGCTCAACAAAGAAATTGATAAGCTTTCCTCTTTCCAATTTTGAAGAATTTTTGAGAACTTTTTGTCATTTCCTAAATTTTAATTGCAAAACACAAAAATGTTCCTCTAATGCGCAGTGCCATTGGCGCTACACATTGAGATGGTTGGGAATTTTGAAGAATGGCTTACAATTTTTGATTCCTCATGAAAAATATGAAAACCCAGAAAGTTTCGTGAATTTTGGAGGAGATCTCAATCACCTAAAGGGAAAAAAAATACGCAAAAAATGCCCTCTCTACCACTTTTTGGACCCACAAGAAGCATTCTTGGGAGAACTAATTCTTGAAGGGGCAAATGGATACCAAATCCAAAAATTCTACTTGTCCTCGAAAGTAGACAGATATACCTTTCCAGCAAGCCATCTTGGAGTTAATTTGGTGAAGGGGAAGGCCTTCAAACTCAGCTTGGAAAAGGCACTGCGCTTTAGGCAAAATTTTGCCAATTTTGCTCAAAGACTTGGATTTTCGCCTAGTTTTCTACCAATTTGACTTTTCTTCTCCCATGGTAAAATTCATGATGTAAATTGATGTAGATTTATGTACTATGATGTAAAAATTATAAAAAATTACTTAAGGAGGTAGATACATCAGTTTTAGGTGGTTTTGAGCTGAATGAATCAGTTTCCATAGTTTTAGAGGCAAGTTATTCCACTGCCTATTTTTCAGTTCCTATTTTAGATCTTGTTGAAACAGCTCCTTGAATCATGGATTAGACCCCTAATGGCTAGAATAGGTGGTTTTATGCCTATATATTGTACCTTTTTAGACATTTGTCAAGGTTGGACTCTTGTGGATGCATTGAGCACTATTGTACATTACTTCTACAGTTTGGCAAGGAAATAAACCAAGGTTTTGCAGTATTTTGTGGGATTCTTATGGTAATGTGAATTAGCATTGTTTTCTTCTCTATAATTCATTTGATCTTATGTTTATTTTTGCCATCATCTCTCTTATTCTGCATAACTAAATGAATCAAGTGTAAAAGGTATAATTCATTGGTGTTTCAGTGCTATGCCTTAGGGTTTATTTAGTTTTACATGTTTTCTACTATCTGAAAAGGACTCATGACATTTGTATGCCCTCCCTAGCTCCTAACCAATCTTTAGACTCACCATTACACGCATTTTTAAGTGCTAAAAGACTTGCCTACCTCGCCCCACAGAAACCACTGGAAATCTGTGTTGATTTCCCGGACCCAAAGCTGCCTTCCCCATCTGATCTAGCAATCAACCATTAAAATCAAACAAATTCTTCTGAGCAAGCATACCTAGCCTAAAATTAGTACTTATATCAGTCATCTGAAGCCTTTCTTGATATACTTTCATTGATATTGACAAGGAGAGAGCCCTCTCTCGACCTGGTAGGGCTAGCTACCAGGTTAAGCATGGTTTGATGTTACCTGAGACCTGCTTTTCTCAGCCTGAGGTAGATTTAGGCCCTAATAGGTAAGAAGCACTTTTCTCTTCTAGATGGCTTTACCATGCATAAATAGATACAGATTGCACCTAAGGATGAAGACAAACCCACTTTTACTTGTCCATGGGGTACATTTTCTTACCAAGTGCTTCCCTTTTCGCTATGTAATGCCCTGACCACCTTTCAAAGGGAAGTCTTGGCTATTTTTGCTGACCTTGAGTGTGTGAAAATTTATATGGATGACTTTTCTGTTTTTGGTGATTCATTTCAGGAAGCCCTAAAAATATAGAAAAATTACTTCTTTTCTGCCAAGAATCTCATCTCGCCTTGAGTGACAAAAAATGAAGATTAATATGCAAGGCAAGGGTGGTCCTTGGCCATCTTATTTTTCACAAAGGTATCTAGGTTTACCCTACAAAAATAGAAATTATTTTGAGTCTTCTGGTACCCAAAACTCAAAGGGAAGTGAGAGGTTTTCTAGGACATGCGGGCTACTATAGGAGATTCATTGAGAACTTCTCTAGGATAGCTACCCCCCTTTTTCGACTTTTGGCTAAATACAGTGAGTTTTCTTGGTCCACAACTTGCCAACTATCCTTTGAGACATTGAAGGAAAAACTAGTCCAGGCACCAGCTTTGAGATGACCAAACTAATCCCTGCCATTTCATATTTCCTATGATGTCCTAGATACTTCTATTGGTGTAGATTTAGGGCAAGAAGAAGACAAACAATCTTATGTTATTTATTTCATTACTAAAAACTTTTCACCCACTCAACTAAATTATATGGTTATTGAGAAAGAGTTTTTAGCTGTAATTTTTTCCATTAATAAATTCAGACATTATATTATAGGATATGAAGTATTTGTGCATACTAATCATTCCGTAATAACATATTTAATGAATAAACCACTAACTAGCGATAGAGTGACTAGGTGTTTATTATTGTTACAAAAATTTAATATTAACATTATTGATAAATGAGGAAAATCTAATGTAGTAGCAAATTATCTTTCAATATTAAATAATCCTAGTGAAGCAATTCCTATTGATGATGATTTCCCGATGAACATCTTTTTGTTGTGTCAACAAAATCCCCATGGTTTGCTAACATAGCTAACTATTTAGTCATTGGAAAATTACCACCTCACTTATCCGCTCATGAAAAGCGGAATATCATATAGAAAAGCACTTCATATTCCTAGATTCAAGGATATCTCTTTTACACCAGAGAATATCTAATTATCCATAGATGTGTAAGAGAGGAAGAAGTGTTTGATATTTTAAAATATGCCCATGATGAACATTGTGGGGGTCACTTTTCCAATAAGTGGACTGTATACAAAGTGTTATGAGCTGGCTATTTTTGGCTCTCCTTGTTTAAGGATGCCAAACAGTACGTCAAGCAATGTGATAGTTATCAGCAAATTGGCCAACCTAATCAAACCAATGAAATGCCTTTATGTCCTCAAGTTATTTTTCAAGCTTTTGAAAAATGGGCCATTGATTTTGTATGACAAATAAGTCCAACATCATTAAATAAAAAGTATATTTTGGTTTATACAGATTTCGTTACAAAATGGGTAGAAGCTAAAATTGTTTCTTTTGATACTGAAAGAGTTGTTGTTGATTTTATTTTTACTAAAATCTTTACTAGATTCGGTGTTCCTAGAGAAATTGTTTCTGACAATAGACCACATTTTATTTCTAATCTAGTACAGGGTGTGATGGAGCAGTACAAAATATAGCATAATAAATCTACACCACATCACCCACAAGAAAATAGTAAGGTGGACTCCAGAAACAAGGTGATTGAGTCCATCCTCACAAAGACAATAAATATTCACGGAAAGGTTGGGTTGAAAATTTACCAGAAGCATTGTGGGCATACCAAACCACTTGGAGGTACAACACAGGACACACACCATATGAGCTGGTGTACAGGAAATAAGTCCTCTTGTTAATAGAATTCCAGATCAAGACTTTTAGGATTGCAATATAATTGGGGCTAGATCTCTCTTAAGCACAATAGAAGCGTCTTCTATAGTTGAATGAGTTAGATGAATTCTGAAGGGATGATGTTTTGTAGAACATCTTGGTTCAACAGGAGTGCAAGAAGTGGCATGACAAGTCCATCCAGAAGAAGCAATTCCAACTAGGTGATTGGGTTCTTCTTTACGATTCTAAATTCAAATATTTTAAAGGGAAATTCGATGTACGTTGGATGGGACCCTATGAGGTGGTCAAAGTGTTTGAAAATGGAGCGATAGATATTCAAACTATTGATGGGTGGAATTTTGTGTTCCTAGTAAATGGGCATAGATTCAAGGTATATTTTCAGCCCCTTACTAAAGGAGATTTTATGTAGCAAGTCCAACAACAATATGAAAAGGAGTTGGTAGGTGGTAACGCCAACCTATTGAAGATTTGATTCTTTATTTTCCTCAATGCAAAAAAATAAAAGAAAAAAATGACAAAAATAAGAAGTATATAAAAAAATAAAATAAAAAAATAATTGTAATTATGACAATCAGTTAACTGACATAATTGCAGAAGGATCAACCTGAAAACCTACATGTTGGAATGAAGATCGAAATTTCCATAAAAAGGGAGTGTTACTTGATTTTTAGATATGTTGGTTGCCACCAAGAAGAAGTAGGTTGAAGGAACCCATCCCTTACCCAATTTTGGGGTAACTAGCATGTAATTTGTTTTCCAGGTAAATGCTTAATTTCCACTGCAATTACTTTTTGCGACACCATTGGAGGCAAACCTTGAAGATAAAATTATGCATTTCTTATATTTTCTCTTTTTTTAAGTCCCACTATTTTTCTTTTCTAAATCCCATAATGAATTACCATCCTCTTCCTTCTAAGAAAACTACCCATTACCTGATTTCATAAAATCCCTCTTTTTCCCCTGAATTTTTTCCACATCCCATTCTCATTTATTCCCCTTGGTGATATTATTCTTGGAATCCGTGCTGAAATGTTCCTTCCCATTCTAAAAATTACCCCTTTCCCACTTCTTAATTCCCTCATAAATTGATTGTAGAATTTGATGTAGTCAATCCAGAAGGCATGCTCATGAAACACCAAAGGATGACGAATAAGGCTTTTCTTGTATATTGAAGATTTTTTTTTTTAAAGTCTAGTTATAGAATTATTTTCTATCAGAATTGTTATTTTGATAAAATCCCTTATGTAAGATGCACAATGCAAGCAGTCAGTGCAAGCATGGTGTAGTGCAAGTAGGACTAGGCAGGAGCGCGACCGACTATGGAAGCAAGTGCAAAAAAAATTTCACAAATTCCATGAGCATCTTATGAAGAATGTTTATGGAATTTTATTACTCTGAACATGAGTGATTCCTTCACTGATAGATCATAGAATTATATATTTTAATTAATACTTTTTATATCATTTACTGACCTAGGAAATGTTTTAAGGTGCAAGATATATTGGGTTCTGAAATCTAATTTTTTTAATAAGTATTGAAAAATGTCTTAATTGAATTATGAGGTAGACCATGGGATAGCATAGATTTTCTAAAAACTCATACTCATCTCCTTTGAAACAATCTCCCAACACTTGTTCGTCATTTTCTTACCTCAAAACCCGATCATTATGAGTATCACACCACCGTCGCACAAGCCTCCGCCACATCCAATCATCATTTCTCACCCATAAGAGGATGATATGTATCTACATATAATTCGAGGAGTTGTTCTTTTATCATTAAACGTGATCGGTGGGATGGGATTGAAAATATAGAGGATGGATGAATGTCCGACATAAAATTCTTAGCAACTATTGGTATTTCTCACTAAAATCATTTTGAGGTTGTGACAGGGAATTGTGACAAATTCAAACATGGCACCCATAAGGAATGAGTCATCGTCCTTGAAAGAGATAGATCAGACTGTGCAATACCAAAATAGTCATGCACTATTGCAAGAATCTGGATTCCTTCCATTTTTTCTTAAGTTCAATGGCTTCGACATGGCTGCAGTGTGGGAATTCGTGAAGACTTTTGAAGGAGGTCGAGCTAGGGTTTTCTCATTAGAATTGAAATCCACAGAGGAGTTCATTGCATAAGATACAAGCTTGCTAATTACAGGGGAGCAGTGGTTCAAAAAGGTGTCGCTTGAAAAGAAACAATGGCGTTAGTTTGTGATTGAGAGAAAGCTTAAAGTTGACTAGAAGAAAGGGCTTCCACAAAGTGACATTCTTTGAAAATGGCAAGACCTCCTGTATATAGTATAGAAATTTTTGACCTGCGAGGGACGTTACACATTACCATTCGTGTACCATATCAATTTGTTGTTACACTTTTAGTCGATAAAACTTATTAATTTTCCTTACTACCTACTCTGAAGTCTCGAGAAAATGGCAAATGGTGTTCAGAGTGGGGATGCAAGCCAAGTCACGTATAAGCTATATTATCATGGGCTTATCAAAATCTTCATCAAGAAAGTGCTGGAAGGGAAGGGAGTGACCTGGAAGGCATTCCTAAAGTATTTTTAAGGAAGGAGTGTAGGGAAGTCTGCTAGCATGATTGAAAGAAAGAAAAGGAAGGAAGAGACACCATCCCCTACCAAGAAAAAGGGAAAAAACATGCTGGTGCAAGAAGAAAAGAAGTTTGTCGAAGACACTCTGACCTCGGAAAAGAAAAGTAAAATCAAAACCGCGACAAAGAAGAAGATTGTCTCTCTAGGGACAAATCAATATTGATCAAGCTATCTGATTTTTCTTGATGAATCACCTTAGGTTTCACCTAAAGACCATAACCTTTTAATACTTACAGATGCAGTTTCCCACACCATGGTAAATGAAGAAAACGTGGAAAAAGAAGACAACATATGGTTGTCTACCTTTGTTCACAGATTAAGAAAGAAGAAGATGAAACCGAGTGTATGTGAAGTTCAAGCAGGTAGTCACAAGGATGATGAGGAAAAACACATGGATACCCTCAACAATTTCGATGAGTCGGAAATCAAAACCCTTAATGTTTTTGATGAACAAGGAACTAAAGCCCCTAGTGGTTTAAATGAATAGGGTATTGAAACCCTGAAGAATTGGAAGAATAGGACATTAAAACCCTATGCAATTAAGTGCATAAGGTACTAAAACCCTTGGCACAAAGGTTGTGGATGGCACCAAAACCCTTAACGATAAGGAAACCTCGAGTGCAAAAATTATTGGCAATTTCATAATGCAAATGTTGGATGACCTTAATCTTGACGATGAAGAGACTTGCTTTGAGTCTGTTGTAGAGAAGGTATTTACACCAAAGGATCTGAGCACAGAACCCTCGACCCTCTACCTCAAAAATTGAATAGTGGAATTGGAGAAACAATTTCATGACCTGGAGGCTTTGAACCAGGTCGTGAAGGAGCAAAATTGGAAAAATCAAGGCAAGTTAGAGCTGCTTGCAGCGGTCAAGAAGCATAAACAACAAGTGAAAGTATGGAAGTATTGGGCTTCGAAGTGCTACAAATACCTCAACAAGGTGACTAATCAGCTGAAAGGAGCTCGAGGCAAAATGCGAAAGGTAGTGAAAGCAAGGATAAGTATTACAATACAAGATTGAGAGTTGGCCACCCATTTTTTAAGATTTTTTGTAGAAGGTAAAACATTGTGTGAGGACAAACAACAACTTAGGGATGGGAGGATGTTGGTGTTCCAAATTGCTCTATTTTTACCCTATTCCCATAAGCCTTAACCTCTATTTTATCTCTATTTAACCCTCTCATTCCTGCACTAGTCTAAGATAATCGTCTATTCCTACATATACTTCATATTTCATAATTAAGATTTATTAAGTGCTTTATTAATTACTTTACATAGATTTCATACCTTTTAGTATCTCTTGTAACTTATGTTTAACTTTCCTAAAATAAATTGAACAACTAAGTGTTAATCATTATTTAGCGTGATTAGTGCAGGCAGATTCCTACACCACCAATGATGCTTCTCTGTGATCTCCATGATAGTTCGAATTCTTCCACATGAGCTTTTTTGATCCACGACTCCTAGTTCAGTTGTAGAGTATCTGAGGTTGGATATTTGGGGCGTATAGTTAGGGATACTTGCCAAGAATATGGTTTACATCTAGAAAATTTCATGCTTTACTATAACCATTAGCCATTTTTGCAGTGTTATTTGTTAGTCCAAAAGGCTTCAATAGGAAATGACTGTAATTAGTAGAATATGGCTAAGGCAAAGAGAATGTATATAATGTAGACCACAGGTAGAGCTGAGGGAGCGATCTCTAAGTTTTTAATTTCATTTACTTTGTAATTTTGTATCGCCCTTAGTTCTGGGATGGACTGACATTATCATGTATATTTTCTAATTAAGTTTAATACAAGGAACATGCCATATTTTCTTCATGTTGTGTCTAATTTTTATTTCATGTGTGAATAAGAGTTGAACCGTTTCGTTTCCTAAATGGGACACGAGCTAGTTGGCTAGGGCCCAACCAACCTAGCTCATTTACCCTTGTGCTTTCACCAATTAAAAGGTTTGTGTGAACATTTATTCATTTGTAGTTGCATGGCTTGGATTGTTCTTATGTTTATTTTAGAAGTTCTGAGTTAAACACATTTTATAGTCAAGCGTGAATGGATCTGTAGTTTTGAAATCTAATTAAGTTTATTTCTTTCTTCCATTTTGTTTCGTGCAATTATTTCCTTGCAATTTCCTTCCTACAATTTTTGTCTTAGTTTGCTCCCCTCGAGTCATGTAGGAAGATTATTTTTGTGCTAGTGGATGTAGTTTCATGCACTCTAGTTTATTCATTTACTTCACAACAAGTGTTACGTTCCTTTTCCTGCTTGTAATTTCATTTTATCCTGCAAGAAAAAGTATTGTTAATTCAAGTAATCATTCTTAATGTTAAGAGTTATACTTATGAAAGATCTAAGAATTTTTACATGAATTAAGGAAGGACGTTATTACAAACACCATACTTTACACTTGAATTTTATGACTTAAGAAAAAAGGAACATAAACGTTATAAGTGAATTGTCGAAAGTTAGTTTGATGCATGCAAATTACTTTGACAACTACTTTGATTATTTTGAATTATGTTTGCTTTATGAAGTTTAATTTCATTGGAAAGCTCAGTTATTTAAATCATTATTTTTCACGTGTAATTTATCTCAAAATTTAGCTTGCAATTCAACACATCTTTTAATTATTTCGAAGGTAAATTGGAAACATTGGTGAAGGAATCTCTGTCTCGGTGTAAGAGTTGGTCTCTTTTCAAAGGAGAAGAGTTCTCTAAGCCTTGAGGCTTAGAGCACCTCCATAGATACATAGCTCTTCAGTAAAGAAGGTAAAATATACTTTTTCACATAAGTATTGTACCTCCACTAGTGCAAGCAAATTGCAATAGTACAAGAACAGGTTTCTTGGTGTAGAAGGAAGATCAAATGGGAAACAAATATTTGCAAGGGCCCACTTGTTAAGTTGTTAGTCATCTATATTGAAGATAAACATAGAATTTCATTTCAACATTTAAGATTGCTTCCAGTTGTGTGAAACTTACTTTACTTGATTTCCTCACAAATTGTTCTTTTACATTCCAGAGCTAGAATTGCTTTGGTGTCGACTGCCTTTAAGATTGTTTTTTGTCTAATTCTACAAAATTTCATTTAATAAGTAGGATTAGGGATAGGAAAAGTTCATACCACTTCTAGCATTGTTGTGCTTCATCTCAAAGTTTATGAAACCCCTGGGTTGATAATTAAGTGTTGAAGAGTTTGCTTAAGTGAAATTCCTACATCCAACGATGCAAAGGCAGAGAGAGAAATAGAGAAGGAGTTATAGGTGCTAAAGCAAAAAATCAAGGATGAACATAAGCTACATAGACAACAAAAGGAGTTGGAGTGGGAAAAGCACAATAGGAGGCGCAACATGCAAATACTAATGAAACTATGCCCATAAAGTTATGGACCCATCCCGCAGCTGGCATGGAGAAGATAGGGTGGGAAGTTCCATCAATTGCATGCAAGGATGTTCAGGAGCATGGATTTCATTATGTGGATGCATGCGATCCCACCCATTTGGCACAAACACCAAGGTGAAGACAAGTTTGACTAGAGCTGAACATGTAATTTGACAAGTTGATGTTCATGGTCACCAACACACACATGGAAATTTGTATATACAGTATGCATCAGTATGTTTCTAGTCCAGTTGCACTCAAGACGATGATGTGCATGTTATCAGACGAGTTGGACAGAGGATGCATATCAATGTACCCGATCACAATGTAGGCAAGTGTTCAATTACAGTAGGATGTCGCCATTTAGCGCATGGACCTCGTCATGGATGACCAAGCTTGGCATTAGTTCGCCATCGTTGATCATCACAAGGTTGTTAAAGAGTTGGTCTTACCACAACTGTGTGAATGTTAGTGATAGCTTGCATGGATTTCTCAAGCCTATTTTTTCTCACGTGGGTACATGTGTAGATTGGATGTAACATATTGTAAATTGGAAGTCCAAGTGTCGATAGTTGAATGTAACAGTCATAAAGTAGTTGAAGAGTCATGAGGGTGGGTGAACAGTCACAGAGGGGAATCTCAAGGGTCACCCCACCCTTTTCTATTTATACTATGTCATAACTCATTGTAGAGTGTTTTGGTCATCCAAGCTTATGATAGGAGTATCTTAGAGAAAGCTTTGAGAGTATTGTAATGAGCCTTTACTTCTCTACAGCGCAGAGCTAGTACATCTCTTTGGAGGAGCAGGTGGTAGTGACTGTAATGTTCCGCTACTGGGACTAGTGGTTGATCATGGATGTACTGTATGATTGGAACTTTCACTTCGTAATATAATAAACCCAACATGTTTCATGCATATGTTGTTATTGTATTTTAGCTATCTTGGTTACTCTAATGATATATGTATTTGTTTTCTTATGCATGAATGTATGGACTCTTTCTATATAAGTATGTATGAATCTTACTAAGATGTGTTGTTGGTTTAGCCATCACTTTGGATTGTTAGCTTACTCTATTTTCCAGTTTGTGATGCATCTTCACTTGTGTGTTCCCTTTCAAGTTGCATGCTTCTGCAGGTTTGCAAGGGGCTCACTCACTTCACTTTCCATGTGTTATAACCATTCATAAAACTTCCTTACCTTGTTGCACATGTCACGCCATTGCTACCAACACAGAGAGCTTGCCTGCCTATTCTCACAACCACGGTCAAGGTGATACCATATGACCCACTTCTGGGACTCCTACACCAAATGTTATGAGGTCTAGTTGGAACTTCTTACCTGGGAGATCCCCTAACATGTTGGGAGGTCCAGCACTATCTACAAGTCCTTAAACATCCTATTCTGATATGCATAGATTTTATGTTTGTCCTGTGCTACCTTTGTATTCTTCTTTATTACCTACATTTATCGTTTTATCTTTTCCAACATGTCGAGTCCTATCAACACCATGTTCACCCAATCACTCCAACTGATGGAAATATTACAACTCTTCCCATATAGTTCCTCGAATGGACTCATCCTCTCCTGATGACCATTTTTGTAAGAAACCTCAACCAACAAAAGGTACTCCTCCCATATCCTCTACTAATGCATCACATACATCTTCAACATGTCCTCCAATATCATTTGATCCTCTTTGTATGTCCATCTTTCTATGGATGATGAGATGTGTTGAAGGCCAACTCTATCCCCAAACTTGCAAACAACTCCTTATAGAATATGAAAGTGAACTTACCATCCCTGTCTGAAACATGTAGAAAATCTTGTAGATTCGCAATCTCATGTAATGTACTAAATCACAGGACAAGAATCTACTTCTACTTTCAACAAGTGGAAGCCAATAGATCGATGAAAACAATATGAACAAGAAGAAGATAAATCAATGGTACATAGGACAAGATGTATTTGGGGAAATACACTGCTCAAAACCCCACTATATGTATTGCAAATATTAGAAATATGAGTGAAGATACAAAGCTTATTCTCACTAGAACAATTCTTCACAAGTATGCTCACCTCTCTTAACTCACAAGATAGCTCAAGAAAAATCCTTACCTTATTCTGAAACTCTCCAAGTCCCTAATCTCCTGCATAGTTCCTACGATGAATAATCTATATTTAAAGGGAATTCATGCTTCCACGATTGCACAAACCAGACATAGGCACTTCTTTGATTGCACGCATGATATTTTCAACTCAGTAAATCATACAATTGATAGTACAATGTTTGTACATTGTAGTCTCAACTGGGTCTTTTTCGTAATCGACATATATGAGTTTTTTATGAGGGAATATTTATTTAACTAGAATAACACTTGTGGATGCACTAGTTCACCAACTAACTGTTAACTCTCTATTAGTTCCACAAAAAATTTGGAACTAATTTAATTGAACATGACTCAGTGAACTGAGTTACCTAATTACAACTCACAATTAAACTCATACTAAATCCCTAAAACTTAGGGAGAACATATACATGACTACACAAATACGTCCAACTTGAAATTACTAAGCTAATTACATTAATTAAACTTACTTAACTATCTCCAAGTTTATATGAGAATATAATTCCATTTTAACTCTCATATTAATTCAAGGAAAAGTTAAACTGGAATTTCTTGTTTGCATTTCTCAACACTCTCTATCAACAAGAAAGGGATTATCAGCTACCCCAATCGTGTCTCTGTGAAACTCGAATTTATGTCTTGACAATGCCTTTGTCAAAATGTGAACATATTGATCCTTCATAGGAATGTACTCTAACAACATAATCCGCCTTAATACACAATCTCTAACATGATGATATTGGATATCAATATGCTTGGAGCGATCATGAAAAACTAGATTTCCAGAGAGTTCGATACAACTTTGATTATCGCAGTAAATCAAAGTTGGATCCATCTACTAACCAAACAACCCAACTAGGATCTCTCTCATCCAGATGGACTCACATACTGCTTGACTCACAACCATGTACTTTGCCTCTACCGAACTGAGTGCACCAAATCTATGTTTCCTATTGTACCAAGAATTTATCACTAACCCAATACTGAATATCCCTCCTCATGTGTGTAATATCCCTCCCTTTAATAATAAATAATAAAAATAATAATATAATAATATAATAATAAATAATAAATAAATAATAATATAAATAATAAATAAAATCACTAAAAAAAAATAATAAAAATAATAAATCAAAATGATTTAAAAAATAATATAAAAAAGTAATAACTACACTAAGCTCTAAATAAGAAATAAAATAGTAATAAAACAAGAAAGCAATAAAAAAATCAAGAAAGCTAAAAAACAAAAGAAAAGAAATAAAACAAGAAATCTAAAAAATTCACGTTGCATGTAGACAACATGGGTGTGTGCATGTGGTTCCCCATCCATTGTTGTTCTATTTAATAGATGGTGAGGAAGATGAGAGGCATTCTTGCATTCTATCATTCCGAGATTATATCTTTCATTCTCTTGGGAGAATGGTATACTAAGACTTAGGAGCACTGGCAGTAGTCGTTGATTGAGGGCTCGGGGGGTGGCCAGTTGAAGCAGAATTCTGCACAATTGAGCCTACGATTGGGAGGAGAGTCGTCCCCAAAACCCTGTTGCGGTAAGCCTACTTCTACCACAGGTAAGCAATCTTCATAGTTTAAATTTAGTGTTAATAAGTTAATTAGATATATATTTCGGGCTGTTACATATGGTATCAGAGCATGGTTATACCCTTAGGGCCTATGGGCATGCGGAAATTTACTTTGTTGGAATTTTTAACTTGACTTGTTTTAAAGTTACAGGTTGATTACTTCGAGGAGGCGGCATAATTTTTTTCAAACCCTCACTATGCCGTAAATTTTCTTTATTCAATGCATACTTACTGCATAGTTATATTTTGATTGGTTTTGATGATTAGAGTTTGTTTGCCAAGATGCATGTGTCAGCCTGATATTGAACAACAAAACAGAGAAAATATTCTGATACCAGAATCAAATATTCTGAACAAATTCTTTTTTTTTCTTCTGAAGGACTTTTACAACTTTCTACTTGACTCAAGTGGTTATCCTCTATTTTAGCCACATTCATGAATGAGGTGATTCGTGAAAAACAAAACAGGGAAAATGTTATTGACTTGAATTGCATATGCACACAAGTATTTGTAACTGATTTTTACTTTGCAAAAAAATCATATTTTATCGCTGAAAACCCTTCTTTGTTTTTGATCAAGGAAATTTTGGGTAAAATTCTAAGCTCTATGAATAGAAGAATGAATCTAGTATATTTTTTAATTGTGGCTTGATAGCAGCCCATCACATGCACCCGCACTTAGGTGGGTATGCCAACTATTTCAGACCTGAATTTATCCCACAGATTGGGATGATCAGTCATGTCACCAGAGGCAGAGTTTCTGTAAACAAACTCTCGGTATGTCTCTATTAATCACACCCTAAGACATGCCTATGATGGCCGTGACTGTGGTTCATGGTTCTGAATTAGTCATGTGGTCTTAGATCGGACGAGTAAACCCTTCAAAAACTTGTTATTTTTACTCGCAAGATTTTGTTCTGGAGACGTGTAAATAATATATCTTGGATTCGAGCATGTTAAAGTGTGAAATTAGGTGTCGTTAGTTTTGTGTACTGTCACTGAAACTTAACGCAACTAGATGTACGAGTGCGCTGTTAATCTTAATAGATTTGGCAGGATGAGAGAGCAGGTAAAGCTATTCGAGTAAAGGATAAAGGTAAAGCATATAAAAAAAAAAAAGCTAAAGGTGATGCTGGGTCGCCGTGGCTATGGTGGTTTTTGTTTGGGGAAAGTTTTTCACATATTTTTCTTTATTTCTCGAACCCTTAATTTAGTCCCCACACCTAGCTGGTTGCGATCTGTGACTCTGGTGTGTGAAGCCACCATTATTGTAAGACGCCATTATTTCTTGTTGTGGTATGTTCTCTCAGTATGGCTTCGGCCTGTCACGAGTGCTCCACTTTCTTCATTTTGTTTTCTTAACAAAGTACCAATTGTGTAGAAGGAGACGTGGACACTATATGATATTTTCCTCTCTTTTTCCAATGAAGCACCCTGTGTTTAGACAAACAGACCTTGAATGACCTCTTTACTCTGCTTAAATGACGAGACTGAAACTACCAATTTTTTTTACCAGTGAAACTCCCTCATGTTTAGATTAAGGCACCCGTTTTGTTTACAAACGGAACAAATCTAGTACAATGACTGCATAAACGCGACTTCTTTTTCCTAATTTAAATCTCCCTCTTTTTTTTTGTTTTAATGCTGCCACACTTTTCTCCTTTTTTCCTGCCTTAACGCTACCCCGGCTCAAGTGCGACACTTCCGCTAGGCTTTAAACATGGGTCGTTGTGGTAATAAGCGCCTGCACTTACCACTAGAGCACTGAGACATGTTTGGAGCTTGCCAATATTACAGTCGTCTCATTCGTCATCGTTGGTATTTCGTAGAAGGGAATTAGAATCAAGTGACTTTCTAGCCGACAGCTTTTTGGCCCATGGAGCAGTGCAGCGAAGGCTATAGTCCTATATGTACACTTAGGTATGAGTTGATATCTTCCAAAAATTTTATTGTTATCTCGCCTTAGTATAAGTTTTGATTCCACTAATCTCTTCAATTAACTCCGGTATTTACTTTGTTTTGTGCATGCAACTGTTATGGTCTTCGAACAATTAATTTTTTTTTTTTTTTTGTAGGACTTGTAACATTAAGGTTCAATTACACTAAGTATTTAGATGTGAGGGCAAGCGTAGAGAGTTCTTTCGGTAGTGAAGGGGATTATCAGTAATGTTAATTAAATTATGGTGTCAACTTCATACCATGTTATAAAGCTGAAAATAAAGCCTTAAACATTTGTTTTAATATTTGTAAAGTAGTTTTGAAGGATCCGCAAATGCATATTTCTGCTTTGAGCCTGGCTAGGTTCTCCTTTCATTTAGTGTACTAAGATCGATTTTCTCTGTATATAATAGCAGAATAACTAGTTCGATGAAATGTGTTTGGTGGGGTTTTCAAAATATATGCTTTGTTTACACTGTACAGATCGATTATAATAAGTTGAATTTGGCAAGTAGGGAAGAATTCCAAATAGGACAGATATTGTTGTCAAAAGACTGAATGAAAGGCATGAGAGTACTCATCATGTGAAAACAGTCTCAGTTCTCCGATACGAGGGGTCCATATATGGACCTTGCTGCGTTTGTGCTCCAGTTCCAGAACTGTTGCTCTTGGTCTGCCTGGATTGACCCACTGTGTAAACAATGAGAACGTTATGGACAATTATGGCTGAGTAGGTATATAATTTGATTGTTTAGAGTTTAGATTTAGTGCATGCGTGGAAATATAAATGGTTGTGGAAATCTCTGTTTTGACAAACAAATTGAATTGGGCAATTGAATGCCATTAACCATATCGATATTTTGACTGAACTTCTGATGTCTATTATTTTTTGCAATGGGTTCAAATTTTCAATTATGCCAGTTACTCGGACTTGGCAGTAAGTTGAGTATTTGAGACCTGAAAAGGTTTAGGGTTTCGTTTTTCTATTTGTGCTTTCTTGATTCTTCTGAACTCCTTTGAATTAAAACTGAACTGAACTAGAATTGTACTAAAAACTGGAACTTGCTGAATTTGGAACAGCAGTGAACTTAGTTTAACTGAAGGTAGCAAAACTGAAAATATATTAAGATTTAAGCATGCATGTGCCCTTTTCTCTCCTATGTACACACATTAAATGTGTTGTATCTGCTGCTGCTGAACCTGCTAGGTATGTGTGCTGTGGTCCCGTAGAGAAGACTATCTGAGATAAAAAAAAAAGGGTCAAATCTAATACAATGAGCATATGGAATACTAATGAATAAAACTAAAGCATTTTGTTGAGGGGGGGGGGACATTGAAATGTTGAATGATTGTAACCAAGATAAATCAATACGAGTGATACAGGGGTAGGTAAACCAGTGATATTTTTCACTCATTTTGGCATTGAGGTCCTTGGGCTAACTTGGGCTAAGGATATATGATCAAATTTAACCTGTATAATTGAGGTTATATGATGTGGATAGATAAAGTCGATGTCCCCACACATATGCGCAAATATAACAAGTCTAGCGAACCAAAGGAGACATTAAACAAAAATAATTCATTCAAATATTACCTTGAGAGGTAGAGCAACAAATATGTTTTCGTCTCAATGTAATATGGTCTTTACTATGTTTTGTCAACACCAGCAGCTAATTTAGTGTAATCCCACCATGAACCCATTATTGATGCCTCATGTCCTAAAAAATTGCATCGACTGCCTATTGTTCTCTGAAAATACCCTTGAGACCATGAATGTTTATAAAAAAACATACAAATTTTTTTTCCTCTAACAACATACTAATGGAAATAAGAAGAGGTTGGTATGGTAGGATGGATATTTTTCAGCAAACAATTGAAACTTGAGATGATATTGAACATATCAGATCTCAGGACTTTTTCAAAGCAATTGATATTATGAAAAGTTTGGAAGAACTAGCTCTCATTTAAGATAATAGGATATGTACTTAACAGGAATTCAAAGCCAAGCTGAGTTTAGCCAAAGTTGCATTAAGTGCAGAATTTGATAGTCTTATGCGTTTCTTTGAGGTGGAAATTAAGAAAATGCTGATAGATTTTGTGATTGACAATGTAAAGCACATCTCAACAAGTAAAGACCAAATTGACAGCCTTTGAGGATGAAATATTTTCATTGAAGGAAAAAGAGGAAATGATGGTGGGTCTGCTTCACGAATAATTGAAGAATGGGTTAACCACGTTCACTGCTGAAGTTACATAATTTTGGAAAGCATTGTAGAAGATGGAATGGTTTTATTTTGACCGGTTGTAAATAGCTAATAAAACTTCTACTCTTTCTAGTAAGATTATTTCTCTTAAAGAATGTTTCAATAGTAAATTCCAAAAGATACTGGTTTTAATAATATTTTTGTAGAAACATTTATTAGGTGAAGCTTCTAGCTATTCTAGACAATCGTACTCATTTCTACCATTCATGCATGCCAGAAACTATGGCAATGTCTGTTGAATATATATTCTATGGCTTAGTTTTCTTCTCTTTTTGAGGGATATTATTTTATTGTTTTGGCCAAATCTTATATCCATCTAAACCTTTATTTCTGCTAAGATGATGATACCCTATACATAGGGATTTTGAAAGAACTTTCCTCTAAAGAGGAGCTTATTGTTTCTAAAAGTTATAATAAAAGAAAGCTTTGGTGTACACTATAATGCAGACATAAAGGATATAATTAAGGTTATATAGAATGGATGCTTCTTTTTAGTACTTAGTAGTTGCATATACTGTACACACATGACTAAACAAGTAGATAAGTGAACATGTTGGATATTTTATTGTTGGCTATAAACAAAAATAGGTCGTTGACACATGAGTAAAATGCACTTTTATGGCCATGATCCTTAGTTATATGTAATATTCATATAGCACTTTACGAGAACATGCAAAAATGTCTATAATAAGCTTTATAGTTTTATGGGTGCATATATGCATGGCTCTCTAAATCCTGGTGATAATGATAACATTTTGTGTAAGCCTCTTCATATGAAGCAATATTATGTGCTATCCGAGTCAGCCTTTAAGGAAGGGATATAATCATCTAGCATTTGTGATGCCAGATCAACCCTCTGACCATCACCCTCGGAATAGTGTCATATTAGCATTGTTGCAGTCTTTGGGTAGCATGACAGAGTCAAATCCATCCCTGTGAAGCATATGATTATTGAAAACGTTTTATTCACTTTACTTTATACTCTACTTCAAAACGTGATGTTAGACTTACTTTCGTGAAAGAAATCTCAGTTATTTAATTTTATGGAGCTTCCACTTAAACTAACCTTAACTTTTATGGAAATCACACAATTTCTATTCAGAAAGAAAAGAAATAGTGCCATCTCCAAATTTCAATTGCAAAGCAACATCTGCAATGTGCATTATATGACTTCCTCATTTATCATTAGTATTTTCTTGTTATGTATTTGTCATTTGGTTGGGAAAGCCATTGCAAAGCTTTTTGAAAGATGATATGATGATGATCCCAGGGCGGGCATATATGGGGTTAAATCAAAATGTATATGTAATAATAGTGGTTGGCCTAATATAGAGGCAATATGTGCAATGGATGGATATCTATATAGAGAGATCATGTAGTCATTATTAAGGGATATGTGATTTATTTTTAACTTTTGAGAATTGGATTAAATTTATATTTTAAATTACAGATGAATTGGTATTACTAACTTTGGGTTAGATACAGATTATTGGTTTTAATGTGTAATGAAGAGATAGTCTAGATCCTAACGGATGGTGAATGATACTTGTTATTCATTTTCATATGAGTAAATCGAATTGTTGAAGGAACAATTATCTACCTTGGATGAGAAAAAGGTACTATTGATTGTGTAAATGGTACTGTTGACTTTATAGTGTGTGCAGATTTTTCGACATTGTCGTCGAAAAGAACAATGGAATTTGCAGGAACGCGCATATCCATGACAACAAACTTACGATCTTATGTATTATGTCTATGCAAGCAATTTTATGTCTTATCCAAGAAGTTATTATGACTAAAATGTATTGTAATGTGAGGGATGGTGTTGCCTTCACAGGTGCACTTGCAAGCAGGCCATATAATTAATAAAACGATTTTATTTGGTGTTGGGGAGGGATAACCTTCCCAGTCATCCGATACGGTTGTGGGTCGGGTGGCAGTGTCTCTTCTTTATGGTGTGGAATATTTCTTTGGTTGCTTGATTTCTTAAAATTCCTTAGATTAATCATTTAATAGCCATAAGAATCTAAAGATACATCCAATAAATTTGTTAAAAGCAATCTATTTAATTCTCCTAAGTTATGATTGCTTAAACAGATACAACACATCATTTCAATGTATCCTAGCACATAAGGTCATGAATCTGAACACTTCATATTGGTGTGACATATCATTTCAAAAGCCATGTGAATTTTCTTTCAGAATTCATGTACCTTCTTAAAACAATATTGCCACTAATATTCTTAAGCTTTACTCATTGGAATTTTGATTTTATAAGTTTTAATACTAAATTGATAATTTGCATAATTAATCACACAGTTTCAAATTTGGCAATGGTTGACTGCATGCCGAGCAGTAGGGGAAAAATATATAAAACAATAGATTGAAATGAATCAAGAATAAATTTGGCTCTTATTTTATGCTTCTTCAGTGATGAATCTTGATATTGAGTGACTGATTACAGTGTCTGGCTATCATTGCATGCATATGCAGGTGACTTGATGTCACTGTTAGAAATATGATATTTGATCATTTGAAAATTGAATTAGTGGATTGATTGGATCATCTAGTGACTCACATCACATTGTAGTTTTTCTTTAATTAGCTATCCAATTTGGGATCTAAGGACTGATATATTCTTGGCATTTCTTTGGTCTATTATTACAAGAACACAACTCTCTCATTATGATCTTCTAATAAGTTTAATTTTGCATTACAATTTTCATGCAGATTACATGTATTTACTCATTTTACTACTCATATCATTTGTATATTAAACATCATCAAGCTACATGATGGTATATGTCAGTCTTAGTGGCAAATCGTACAGACTTCAATTTGAATTAGATGTTGAGTATAATGTTACCTGAGGTTCGTGATTCAAGGTTAATTGTATATAATGGTTAAAGTTGTCTAAAGAAAAATGGAAAGGAGAAACTTGCAAATTTTTAAGGATGGTAACTAAGGATTAGTTCATGTGATTATGCCCAACTTGGATCAGATAGTAAATCAGTAAGAAGAAGACAACCTATTATGGAACATACAAGAAGAGTATTGTAGTATTTTAGGAAAAAGATTCTTTAGTCACGAGACTCGAAGCACTTCTTCGAATTTTGGTGGATATTGAACCACATCTCCGTGATTGATAGAATCTTTTGGAAGAATTTAGTATAAACACAACTTGGGTACTCTAAAGGTATCACTGTAAGGTCTATCTAAGGATGATGCACCTAAAGAAGAAATATTGGCAATCAACCAATGAAGTTGAATAATTATGGTAATAATTTTATGGAACTTGGACGGTATGATAAAATGATGGGAAAGGATAAGTGTGTACATGACAAACAGCCACATTGTAAAGTTTTCCATAAGTGACTCACTATATGAATGAATTATGGACAACAAGACGTATGGTCAGGTAATTTAATTATGTGGATAAGCGGATTACATATATCTTTTCGAATTTATTTTTCAGATATTACCCAAGTTGGGAAGAGTAATGATGACCAAGTAATGATAACTTGGAAGATATAGGAAGGAATGTTTTCCAACTTGAATGAAGATACTACTTAAAGAGTCTTTTGCCCAACTGGAGGAAGGGGTCAATTTATGATTAAGCAATCAACTGGTATCGAACATGACAAGCTCGATGAGATAAGAAAATAATTTTTTGAAGTACTAACTTTTAAATAAGTCAACATTGGTCAAAAAAATCCTCGTGAAAATCAATTAAGCATGATATAGAGTTAAATCATGCTGGAAATAGTATTTGCAATAGCGATATTGGAATCAGTGAGCCAAATGGTAAATGGATGGGATTTTAATTTTGAGATAGATGATAATGACGGTATCACTAGTAATGAATTTCACCGAAATTTCCTTTGGGAAGGAAGAATATATGACGAGGGATTAAGACTCAAGATGATAATTATGAAATTTAACGATGTACTTCGAAGATGATACCATTGGTGTAAGTGATCAACTACCTAGTAGAAAGAAGTCAAAATGATTATTGAAAAGTGATTGACACCTTGATGAAAACATACTGACGATGTTTCATGATATCATGGTAGGAAGATA
>APFE031516321.1:285739-322635 GCA_000404065.3 Pinus taeda | reverse complement strand
GATCCCATTATGTGGAATTTAATAGTTAATTTTAATTTTTTCGTTATAACGAATCGGGTCTAACCCATAATGTGTTAATTTCATGGTTGGTCTCTAAGTTTTAACTACAATGGGTTGAGCTCACCTACAATACATCTCAATTTGGTAGTTTATTTTTAAATTTTATTTGCAGTGTATCAAGTATTCTTAGCCCAAGATTTTAAAATCACTATACATTTAGCATTTAAAAAAAATTACCTTTGGTATAATAACTCTATCATTCAGGTGCTCATTTTTAAAGTTTTCTTAGTCATAAAAATTTTCCATAATGTCATGCTTGAAATGTTTTGAAGACTTAACATTGTTTTGTAGTCATAATCTTTGGTTTTAATTCCATGGTTGAAAATTGTCAAGATTTTAATGTTTTTCTAAGTCCTGATATTTTATATTTAATGTTATGGTTGAAAACTTATAAGTATTTTTTATTAGCTCCATGTTTGAAAATTGTTGGAATTTTAAAGTTTTTCAAACAAGTGTTATTTTAAATTTAATGTCATGCTTAAAAATCGTTGGAATTTTAAGGTTTTTCAAAGATGTGATATTTTAGCTTTAATGTCATTTTCAAAAATTGTTGAAAATTTTAAGTTTTACAGAGACATGATATTTTACTTTTAATGTCATTATTAAAAATGTTGAAAATGTACCCTAAAAAAAAAAAAAAAGCCCTTATTCCGGCATCAACACTTTTCGATTTCAAGGTGTTTTTTGCACCAAAAAAATGAATTTTCTTGTTTTTTATTGTTATTTTTAAAAAATATTGAAAATTTATTTTGAAAAAAAAATGGTTATGCAGAATCATCACTTTTTATTTTTGGGTTGTTTCTTCATGTTTCTTTGGGATTTTGGGCTCGAGTACATGTTTTGAGGTAATAGTTCATGCTTGACCGATAACTATACGGTCCTTGGTAAACCTATAATTAAATCCATGGAAATGACCTCCCATTTCCACTTTGGAATTGGAATCAGTTATACTAACCCACCTGGATGATTACACTCTGCTTTCACTCGCTGATAATGTAAGCATCTAAACACAAACTCTACCACTTTGTTCTTCATATTTGGCCAATGATAAGACTTATTCACTGCTATCAATGTATTTTTGTATCTTGGGTGACCTAAATATGGTTTTCCACGAAATTATCGCAAGATAGTCTTCTTGAGCTCACTATCATTCAACACATAGATCTTGTCCCTAAATTTGACCAAACCATCTGTTGTAAGATGATAGCCCACATCCTTCCCACGTATACCCTACTAAAACCTATGCATAAGATCCATGTTCCTGTCATCATATTGTCCTTCCTGTAAAATATGATCCTATATGTTTGTCCCATAAGAACTCATAGTTGTTATATGATTCAACTGCACTCTCCTACTAAGAGCATTTGCAAACTTGTTTTCCTTTCCCTTAGTGTAGCATATCTCAAAGTAAAACTCGCTAATCATGGCCAACCATCTAGCTTGTCTGGCATTAAAATTGTTTGGTGAAACAGATACCTCAATCTATATAAATCACTCATCAGTACAAACATACTGCCAAGAAGATAGTGTCTCCAAATATTCAATGCTCGAATGATCAGTACCAACTCAAGACGATGTGTCCAATAATTGTTCTCATGCTCATTCAGTTTCCGTTACTCACATCATACTACATGTCCTTCCTACATAAGGACTCCACCAAGTCCTCTATTACAGGCATCTGTACACACCACAAACTCTTTGACTGGATCTCCAATATTTAGCACTGGAGAATTTTTCAACAACTTATTCAGCTGCTCAAAACTTCTTGTGCATTCCTCTATACATTCAAATTTTTTACCTTACCTCTACAGTGACGTAATAGGATATGCAATATGAGAGAAATTCTTGATGAACCTCCTATAATAACCTGTTAGCCCCATAAATGATCTTACTTCATCCAAATTTCTAGGAACTGCCCACTCCATGATAGCTATTATCCTCTCTACATCTACCACTATATCTTCCTTGGAAACAATGTGTCCCAAGTAATGTACCTTTAACTGAAAGAAAATGCATTTATTGAGCTTAGCATACAACTAACACTCCCTTAACAATATTGACATTGTTGGTAAGTGTTCGGCATGCTCTTCCTCATTCTTGGAATATATCAATATATCATCAATTAATACAATGAAAAAATTTCAAAAATAAGGATGAAACACACCATTCATCAAGCACATAAAGGTAGCTAGAGAATTAGTCAAACCAAATGGAACTACAACAAATTCATAATGCGCATACCTGGTCTACAAAGAAATCCTTTAGATGTCCTCTTCTTTCATGCATACCTAATGGAATCCTAATATCAGATCAATCTTTGAGAGTACTGCTACTCCCTTTACTTGGTCGAACAAGTCATCAATCCTTGATACTAGATACTTGTTTTTTATGGTCGCCTTCTTCAACTACCTGTAATCAATGCATAACCTAAGAGTACCATCCTTCTTCTTCACAAACACCACTACTCCACCTTAAGGTGATACATTTGGCTTTATGTATCCCTTGTCGAACATTTCCTTCAAAAACAACTTTGACTCTACTAACTCTGGTGTGCTCATCTTGTATGGTGCCTTTGATGTTGGTGCTTTCCCTGGTACCAACTTAATGGAAAATTCCACTTCTCTATAAGCTGAAAAGTCTAAAATATCTGAGAGAAACACATCCTGAAATTGTTGTAAAACTAGGTACCTTCTCAATAACTCTGCATCCTCAACATCCTTACCTTTATCAGTAGAAATATGCACTACAAATAACACAACCCCTTTTCTCAGACTGCACTTTTCTTGCATATCTATAACCACTCTAACTACTGTAGCTATCCTCTTACACTACAATATTGTTTGTTCTCTATTGTCATCAAATCATTCAAAGGCTTTGTCACAACAATCCACATTGGTCCTATGAAGATATAACCAGTCCATACCAAACAACATATTGTATGATCCCAACAAAAGCACATTCAAATGCACTAATGTATGCATATAATTCAACTCACATGCAAAAGGGCTTACCCAATGGTGAACTCCTTCCTTTGTATCTGTAGCTAACTGCACTAACCAAGATTCTCCATGCACTTCTTAATTCAAACCACGGTTATCTAGTAGGCCAGGATTAACATAACTATATTTAGATCCTGGGTTAATCAAAATAGAAACAACTTGATCACAAAGCTTATCACCCATCTCGATAATAGAGGCATGGGCATCCACCAACATGTTACCAAATGTTGCATAAATCTATGGAATGATCTGCCCACCATCCCCAACTGTATGCGCTTCCTGTGCACTGTAAATTTGAGGCCTACCACCCTAATTTTGTAAAAAATCCCTCTTGAAATTCTCCTTGCCACATATCTAACACTACAAATATCCCTTACAATCACCTTTATTTTGTCTCCCTCTAGGCTATGACCCATTAAACTTCTTGGATAGTGCAACATTTTCTTTCTCACTTGCATTATGAGGTATTGCTCTTTTTAGCTTCCATTTACCTTTACCTTTATCTTTCCCTTTACAACCTTGCAGAGATTCAATATTACACTTTGTTGGTTAATAACGGTGCTTCAATTTCCCAATGACTTGTTCAAGTGACCAAGGCTCATCATATTCAATCCAATCTCTAAATTATAATGGTAATCCATTCATAAATATCTTGAATTTTTCGTTTACGTCCTTAACATATGGTACATACATCCAAAAATCAAGGACATTGGTCATATACTCATGATCTATAATCAACCCCACATATAGCTCATATAATCCCATGTATTTGTTTTCGTAGTACCTCTGTTACAATTATTTATTTGTGAAAAGTATTGTGAATTCATGCCAACTTTACTCCTTTGTCCCTATGTCTCTAACCCAATTCAAATATTCCCAATAGATGTCTTCTTTCCCTTTCAGCATGAAGATAACTATTTTGGCCTTCATGTTCTCCATGTAATCATGCAGCTCAAAGAAATTCTTCGTCCGAAGTAGCCATGCATATACATCCTCTGACTTATTCAAATCCCTATCAAAGGTAGGTAGCTTGGTTTTCTTGAACTCATCTAAAAAATATCACCTGTCACTCTTCTCAGGATAATAATGATGACCATCATGGTACCTGTCATAACGACAACTAGAATAGAACCTATGTCCATCACCTCTCATATCTGGTATATCTAAGAGCTTGCCATATCTGATCATGTCATCCCTATCTGACCAATTCCTACCATCATAACTATTTCCATATGCCTCATTAGTCCTATCCTCCTGCCCATGGTTGATCCTAAGCAATCCCTATCTCTAAAATTCTAATATGCTCTGAAGGATTACTACATTAACTTCTTTTTTTTCTCTTCTACCTGAATGATTCTTTCATTATCTACTTTGCAACTTCTTATTTCTTCCTTCCAACTTATCAAATTGTTTGCTATGTCAGAAGATTTCCCAACACCACGATGCTCATATGATCCATAGGGAGATTCTCATGAACTATAGTCTACCATCTTACTAGTGATATTTTATCTTCTTCCTACATGTATACCATGCCATCCAAAACAAAACATAACATAATCAACATACCTCAATATAGTTGAGGGGAGGATATCTCATCTGGAACATTGACTAGATTACCACAATACATGTATAAACATAATCATGTTAGCATATAATCATCATTTCAACCATTATCCAGTTATCAATGCATGGCATATGAACCGCATACCATGATCTCATGTATGACAACTATAACCATGTCAATGCATGCATAATGATGTATAGATATTGACATGCATAACAGGTGCATAAATGACATAAACTCATGACAACCACATCCAACAACAACACCATCAACTTTCACATGGTGAAACAACTACAACCATGACCACCACCATGCATACACATCAAAAACATATAACACAAGCATGAAGAACACAAATGTAATCGACACATATGCATGACCATCATAGTCCACCCATCCAGACCAAGGGGTGAACCATGCTCTGATACCTCTCATTAATGCCTTTCTCCCACATTTATCCAAGTTAACATGCCAAATAGGGTAAACATGTGACGAGAGGTTACTATGATGTGAGTCAAATCCCCACTAGCAGTTAATAAATTGTAACTGACAAAACAAACATGTTAACAATGCTAGAAATTCATCAAGCAAGGGGATCTCCCTGATATGAAGTCCTAATGAGACCTCAGAATGTTCAGTGTAGGTGTCCCATCTAGTATAAAGGCCTAGTTTCCAAATCCTCAAATATTATCCTTGGCTCTGGCTATAAGCATAGGAGAGTGATGCAATCGTGTCTTCCAACATTAAGGTGAGTGTACCTACTGAATGTGCAACACAACTATGTCTAGGTTCTCTTACTGCAAAAAATGGGGGAGAAAAGTGAGCCTCTAAGTGAGAGGTAATAGTACCACCCAGGAAGATATGCACAAAAACCAGAAAGACCTGTCCAACATCCATCATAATAGTCCACAGTGGATGCGATAATCTTTACAACCAATGAACAAGAGAAGATCAATCTATCATCTAATGGACAGTCCACAACGGATGCAATATTCATTATAACCAGTAAGAAAGCAAAGGTATATCTGGTATCCGTGGGAATAACCCACAAGGATGAGACAACAATGGCAACCATTACAACACATTTCCAACAAGATGAGCACTAAAATATCCAAATTAGTTCAACTATATTAGTACATGTGAAAGAAAACATGAAATACAAATGTTCATAGAATAGTGTTACAAACATTCATAATTCATGCATGAAAATGTGCTAGCCTGAAGAGTCTTCTATAATCAAGGAAATTTTCCAAGACAAATATTTACATTGTACACCACTAGCCCTAGTGGGACATTGGATCCACTCCTTTCTCCTCAAAGAACTATTTGATTTCTCTAGTTCTTTGCGATTGGAGTCAAGGTGAAAATTCCTTTGGTCATACAATGAGGGGGTATATATAACCAAAGAGGTTATGCTTACCCCTTGTGACTCTTTGACTACCCTCATGACTATTCAACTTCCTATGATTTTTCAACATCCTATGACTCTTCATACTCATGTGTGTCTATTGGACTTTCACTTTACAAAACATTTGATTTACAATGTACATGGCTGATAATAATGATGTACCATATGAAAACTCATGACACAGCTTGACATGACACTTCTCGAATAGATTTATTTATTGATGTGGCAATGTCAAGCAACTTTTTTTGTTGAGTAATGGATGTGTTCTTGGATATGCTTTCTCTTCTCCTTCGCGTAGATTAATGATGTGGGGTCTTTAATGATCTTTATTCTTGGAAGGTGGCAGCACACTTTTGTTCCTTTTGCTTTCTCTTGGTAGGTCCACTCATCTGTTTCGCTACAAGTGTGGATTTAGGCATGTTTCTCCGCTTCTTATCCTTCTTCATCATATTTCCATGAATTGATAGTGTACCTAGTCTTGCAATTCACTCATGACAGGATGACATCAATTTGAAAAATCCGTATCCTAAGATGATACATTATCATCCGTGAAATAAGCTCAGGACAGGTGACAGTCTAGTAGAGAGGGCCTATTAACTATGCATTGTGCAATTCTAGGTGACATGCAGAGGGGCTTTATCACTTAGCATGCGTAGAGCGCAACTCAGGCTTGAATGTGGAACTTTTCAGCACAGTCCCCACTAGGGAAAGAAATGTTTCAATGGCCACTAGGAGTCAACATTGTGTAGTTCAAGTAGTTCGGATCCAATCTTTGTCATTGATACTACATAGTGTGCAGCTCATGCCAGTCTAAGGGAAAATTTTGTGCAGTGACCGCTGAGGGATAAATTTGTGCAATGACCACTAAGGGAGAAACTTGCACAGTGACCACTAAGGGAGAAATTTATGCAGTGCCCACTAAGGGAAATTTTGTGCAATGACCACTGAGGGAAAACATTGTTTAGTTCAAGCAAGAAGTGGAGGTTGTGGGATAGGACCCTGGGATGAAAAAATACATACTTTTAGGAGGCAAGGAGGATTGGGCAGTAGAAATACCTTAAGGACATATCTACGCACTTCTTGAGGTTAGTGAGCTATGGTTGAGGTAGGACACTAGCGACACATGTGCACAGTTCTAGAGGCCAAGGAAGGTTATTTTATCTGCGCATTATGGTGTTTCAATAGACAAGGGGAGAATCTTGAGGAGTGAAATTGAAAAGTGTGCACTTCCAGTGCGAATCAGAGGAACTACTGCACAATTCTGGGGGTGAAGGGAAGTTGCTGAGCTCTAGAATTGCGCAGAGCAACTGCCCTAGGGGAGAGTGACTATGCACTGAGTAGTTCCAAGAAATAAGGTCAGATCAGTGATGGTTGAGACTATGCAGTGCGCAGTTCAGTTGGGGTTCGGTGAAGCTATGTTTACCGTTCAAGAAGATATATGGAAAAATTGCTAAGTGTAGGAGGAAGATGAATTCATGAAGAACATGAACTTGTAATCACACATTTAGCATAATTCGATGACACAAAAACATAGGCCACCATAACAACAAGACAAAGCATAACCCTTTGTGTGACTGCCTCAATGCAAGAAGCGGCAAATGCTACACTTGAAATAGACTTTAGGATGACCGTGATGACACTTGTGCGATAGTGCTCAAAAATTTGCGTATGTGTGTGACTAGTGTTTACATAGCTAGGACAACTCGTATACACAAATACCAACCTTTGAAACCACCATAAAAGGTCCACAAGAATGGAAAAATAGTGGAACATCCAAAAATTTGGCATTTGGTCCAACAAGAAAAAGGGGTCAAAGGACTAGGAAATCTCATGAAATTACCTTAAGTTTTTGCAACAATCAAAGGACTATTTGTTGTACAAATTTCTCCAAAACTGACATAGTCCCACTAATTCGCTCCAAAATTCGATAACTAAGCAAGAATTTGGCCGTGTCGTGGGCCATAACTTGATAGCCATATCGCAAATCACAATCAATGGAGTCCCACAGTCTTATGGACTATGAAATAGGTGGGCGATATGCGATTGCGATATGGTGGACCCATTGGGAGTATTAAACTTAACATGGTTATTGCATCCAGGAACCCAATCACAAATCACAATCTGCACCTTTCATTGGCGGAGTACCAGGGGTAACATAAATACCAGTGGGGTTTTGGTGCGATATGTGATTGCTATTATGGAAAATCGCAACCCAACGTGTCAGGCACCGATTTCAGTGATACCTTCCATCTAAGATATGCGATTGTGATAAGATCGCATTGCAACCTATCTGCTTTGGGGTCGATTTTTAACATGCATCCTATATGTTTCCCCGATATGTGACATGTGGGACCAGTGGAAACCTGCCACTTTGCACTTTCCCATTAGCTGAGGCATTTGCCATGTGCCATGCATCCAAGTCAAACATGAAATTTGAATTGCTCTAGCTTCTATATATGAGCTCAAATATGAGTGCCATTCACACCGTTAGATTCTGAATGATGAGATCTTCGATCTGAAAGTGAGTTTGACAAAATTCTAACACTTTTATTTTTGAGCATAAACTTGAGCACCTGATCACTCCTCCCCACTAAAATCCTTTTGGACCCAAAAATATTATATTCTATTATTGGACAGATGAGGGTATTGTTCCCTCACGTGTCCCTCATTAATCCATTTTTCCTTTGATGGATTTATACCTTTGAGTCCCACTCGAAGGTAATCAACATTTCCCATTTTTGATGACCTCATTCTTCTTCCAAGTATGGTGTCTTGCTGAAGCTCATCAAGAAATAATGGAGAAAAATGTTCAATTGAGGGAATCTATACACTTTCTCCTTCATCTTCAATCAAAGCAGAGTCATACAATCTCAAATTTTAAACATTAATAATAGAATAAATCTTCATATATGGAGGCAAATCAAGCTTGAAAGGATTATTACCAATATTTTACAGAATTTTCAATGGACCATAAAAGATTGGTTTCATATTTTTAACTTCACCTTGAAGCCTTTCCTTGCTAATGTAAATCCAAACATCATCACCTACATGAAACTGATGATCCACACGATGCTTATCATGTCTTGCTTTATACTTGGCTTGACACTTTTCTAGTTGTTCTTGAACTGTTTGGTGAATCAGCTAAATTTTCTCAATGAATTTTTTTGCTCTGTCTATGTCGTTATGCCCATCTACATCTAAATATTTATCAAAGACGAAATCCAAAGGCGATTCAGGAAAATAACCAAGACATGCCTCAAAGGGAAAAGTTAGGGAAGAAGAGTCTTTTTGTCAATTGTAAGCATGTTGAATATAATGGAACTGTTCATCCCACAGCTTAGGATGTTTGCTGCAATAATCTCTTAGCAAATGAATAATTGGCTTACTAACCACTTTAGTTTGACCATCTGTTTGCGGATGGAAGGCTGTACGTTTCTTCAACTAGGTGTCCATCAAGTTCCATAAACTTGATCAAAGATTATCAGCAAAGTAGGAATCATCAACACTTACAATAGAAGTAGGTAATCCAAAATGAACCCATTTATTTTGAAAGAAAAGTGGAGATGCTTGCTTAGCTGTAACTTTCTTTTTACAGGGCATTAATATGCACATCTTGCTAAACCTATCCATAATTACGTACAAATAATCATGACCTTTTCGTGTTAAAGGAAGACCTCCTACTAAAGCCATAAAAACAATCTCCCATGGATGTGAAAGCACTGGAAGTGGTGTGTACAATCCTAGTTTCATATTACTAGGATTAATGATGTCACACAATGAACAACCTCTCATAAAATGTGACACACTTTCAAGAATATGAGGCTAGTAAAAATACCTCTGAAGATTTGCCATTGTTTTATTTACACTGAAATGTCCAACAATAAGAGAAGTACGTGCTTCCCTTATGACATTTACCCTCACTCCCTGTGGAACACAAAGTTTTCCCAAATGATACAACTGATTATCATGTGCATGGTAGTCTAATTCTTCAACTCGGTGACCTTGAGTCAAGTTTCAATAGACCTCTTGAAATTCACCATCATGTGTGTATTGTTCAACATAAATTTCAGGAAAAACTGAATTATTCTCGAGTAAAATGGCTATGCTAAAAATTGGTCTAGAAAGCATATCAACAACTCTGTGATAAATACCTTTCTTATACTTGATTACCAAATGGATTTTCTGTAAAAATCCCATCTAAAACAAGTGCCTTGATTGCTACAATTTCACTTGAGATTGCAGATATTGCAAAGGTTGATGATTGGTATGAATAATGGTTGCTTGACCCATTAAGTAATGCTTCCATTTCTTCACACTTTTCACCAAAATGTCTTTATCATATGTAGGATAGTTAATAACAACACCATTAGAAATCTCATAATGAAATGAAATGGGCTTACCATGTTGTAAAAGAAGTG
This sequence comes from Pinus taeda, assembly GCA_000404065.3. Classification (NCBI taxonomy): domain Eukaryota; kingdom Viridiplantae; phylum Streptophyta; class Pinopsida; order Pinales; family Pinaceae; genus Pinus; species Pinus taeda. The sequence continues at coordinate 312,186 of APFE031516321.1, read as the reverse complement.
CACCCATGGTGTAGTAACTTGCATCTCTTTGTATTTCCAATGGTTGTTTCAAATCTGGCAATACTAAAATTGGGTTGAACTGATCTTTTGTTTTAAAGCATCAAATTGTTTCTTTGTTTTCCTCCCCACTGGAAGAAAACCTTCACATTGGTCAAAGAATGTAGTGGAGCTGCTAAGGAAGAGAAATTGGCAATGAACTTCCTCCAATGGTGTGTTGCTCCCAGAAAACTCCTTACATTTGTGATTGATTTGGTTATTGGACAAATCACAATGACCGAAACTTTAGAGGGGTCAATATTCAACTCACCTCCTCAAACTATGTGGCCCAAATACACTAAGGAAATTTTCCCAAATTCACATTTAGACATCTTCAGAAACAACTATTCTTTTCTCAAGACATCCAACACTTTCCTCACATGCTTGACATGCTCTTCTCGTGATTTTTTGAATATAAAAATATCATCTAAATAGGAAATTAAAAACTCATCAAGAAAGGATCATAAAACATCACTCATAACTCTCATGAATGTAGTTGGACCATTGCAAAGACTGAAAGGCATAACCAACCACTCAAACAATTCATGTTTGGTTTTAAAAGAAGTCTTCCAAATATCCTCCTCAACTATTCTAGCTTGATGATATCCACTTCTCAAGTCTAATTTAGTGAAATATTTTTTCATTCTTCAACTGATCTAGAAAATCATCTATTTTTGGTATTAGGTATCGATTATTTATGGTAATTTTATTCAAAGCTTGATATTATACACACATGCATGAGGTTCCATATTTATTGGGTACCAGAACAATTGGTGAACCAAATGGTAAAGTAAAGAGATGAATTACACCTTTATCTAACAATTCCTGGACTTGTTTCCTAATTTCTAATCTTTTCAAAATTGAGATTCGTTACATACTAATGATTGGGAGTAGACAGTCTTGTTGTAGCTAAATTTCATGTTGAATTCTCTTTTTTTGGTGGCAATCCCTTTGGTTCTTGAAACGTATCTCCATACTGATTGACCATATCAACCAATTCAGCTTTCAGCTTCATGTCACAGCTTACAAAGGATTCATGCTCCGTGTCATTCTTCTGCTTGATCATAAGGAGCACAAGTCTCTTGTTAGAATTAACCAATCATTTCATCTTCCCTGCACTTGCCAAAGAAATAATAAGCTTCCTATGATGGGCTCTCACAATATACTCCACTCTATTTTTGAAAAAATGATATTTGTTCTCAAATCTATTGAAAACAACTTTCTTGTCATACAGATATGGGCCTCAGAACACAATTCTAGAAATATCTAGTGACATTACATCTAATTCAACTACATCAACAAAATTGGCAGTAATAGAAAACCTGAAAACACATTTCCTTTTGACCTGAATATTTTCATCCCAGGTTATCGAACCCAACAGATACGGTTTATGATGAGGCATGGTTTCCAGATTGAATTTCTTGACCAAATCTGTAGAAATTAAATTTGTCTGAGATCCACTATCAAAAAAAGTATCAATTTTTTTGTGTTTGGAAATAGCTCAGATATGTAACAACTCAATTACTTTTTCCTCAGTTGAATCATTATTGGAGTTATTTGTTGTGCTAGTACTTTCCTCGACTTCCTCTTTACTTGATTTTGGCACAACTTTTCCGTTAGTGACTATGGCTGCAATCTTTGATTCATCACCTAAGTGAGAATCCAAGTCTTTTTGTACAACAATGTTTGTCTTCTATTTCCCTTTGTTAGTATATTTATTTGGTCATAATTCTAGATGAATCTTCTAGAAATGCACTTCATCACGGCCCTCTTTAGAACAATGTTAGCACACAGGTTTCTCCCCTTCCTTCTTAACATAAGCATTTTTCTTCTACATTCCTTTGGAAGTCTTTCCTTGTGCACCACTTTGGAATGACTTATTATACGTTCTTCTTATACATTTTTCCCTCTTATTTCGAGGTGTGTAGCTTGAACACAGACCTCATCAAGATTTGTGGGATTAAACAGAAGAATGATATGTCGAAGATAACTATGCAAACCTCCTATATATTTAAGCAAAGTAGCTTGTGACTATAAGTCTACTCCTAGCATAAGAGATCTTATCCTAAACTCTTGAGTATACTCTTGCACACTTTGACCTTCTAACTTTATAAAATTTTTCCAATTCATGATAGCTTTTTGTAGATGAGCTAAAGGGTAGAATTGTATTTTTATAGTAGCAATGAAATTAGACCAATTAATAAAGATCTTACCATGTTTTTTGATCTCATCTTGCATCCTTGATTCCCACTATACAAGTGTTGCACCCTCCATTCTCAATGAAGCCAACTGAATTTTGATATCATCCTCTTGAAGGTTCTGAATTCTACAATACACCTCCAACCGATGAATCTAGTTATCCAACTTCTCTGCCTTCACTTCACCCTTGTATATAAGAAACTCGAATTTAACATCAAGTTTTAGGAAAGTTGATTTATCAATCCGTTTTGAAGAATGATGACGAATATGAGTAGTGGTGGTACTAGTGGAAGAGTGGGAAGATGCTTTCCAAAAAGAAGATGAAGAAGATGGTCGAGATGGTGGAGGCTTGTATCCATTCCCATTACTTCATTTTCCATTACCCCCTCCTAAAGAGCCTTCTCCTTTGGGAGGCTTGGAGCTTTCTCCTTGCAATTTTTTATTCCTCTCTTCATAAAGGACCTTCACCATCTCTGTCATATCAAGGAAAGCCTTTCTTAAGGTCTCCTAATCTTATGTCATCATAGGTTCTCCTTCATGAGACATGGTCTTTGAAGACTCAACTACAATTTCTATAAGTTAAGGGTGTAGTACTGTAGAGGAGTACGAAAACCTTTCTATTATTCCACTTGACCCAACTTCAAGGCTTCCAACCAACTTTCCTTCTCCTCTTTTGAGTTTTAACCTTGTTAGCATGACACAAAATTGCAAACAATTAAATCCTTCTTTCACAAGGAAAATCTAGTAAGAAAAAACCAGTGCTCTAATACCAACTTGATCTGAAATGAGGAAGATTAGTAATGCTATGCTGATTCCCCATTCAAAATAAACCCAAGATGCTTATCATTTTCTTATCAAGTACTTAAGGATTCAATAGTTTCTCTTAATTAATTGATTCCCATGAGAGTTTCTTATGTAAATGTTACAAACAATTTAAAATAAAACACATGTTGAACAACAACAAAATAATAGCAAAGAACATCAAAACACAACACACAACAAGCACATGATAAAGGAGTTCACCCCTCCTGGGCTACGTCTCCTTGGTCCATCTTCCAATGGCTTGGGCCTCTCTATTATGCTCAAATTACAACAAAATTGTGTTTACAATGCTCAGATGCCTCTGAAACCTATCTCCATGAGTTCAGAATAATAAAAAATGGCTATCTAGCATTTTTTTCCATCCAATTTGGAAAAGTATTGAAGAAGTTATGACTTCTCCTAGTTCTCCCACTATTTGTTCCACAAATTGATCCAAAATCAACATAATCCCACAAATTTGGTCCAAAATCCCCTAACTAAGAGAGAATTTGGCTGCATCGCGAGCAATAACCTGTCGGACGTATGCTATATCCCAATCGATGGCGTCTCGCGGTCTTATGGACTGTGAACTAGGTGGGTGGTATGTGATTGTGATATGACAAACTAGCTGGGAGTATTAAACTCAACATATAAATTATCCCATCTAGGAACCCAATCGCAAATCGCAATCACCACTTTCGATCGGTGGATATCAAATTCCATGCCTCTATGGATGCACCGGGATTATCAAACCTAGTCCATAAAATATCCCAATCGATGGAGTACCTGGGGTATCATAAATATCAGCGGGGTTTTGGTGCAATGTGCGATTGTGATTATTGCAAATCACAACCCAACCTGTCGGGGCCAATTTTCGTAATACCTTCCACCTGTGATATGTGATTGCAATAAGATTGCATTGCAACCTATCTTATTGACCAATGGGTGTGGTACCACAGGTAATGCTAAGAGAAAGTAGAACCAGAGTTTAAGAGATTTTTAAGGAATTTCTCTCAATTTCAAAGATTGATACGAAGAACTGAGATTTAAGACTTGCAAAGGAGGTAAGTATGAGTGGTGATCGACTCATATTGATTACAGAATGTCAAAGTGACAATTTTGTGCAACAGATTGCCCCCTAAAGTGCGAAGTCTGTAATAGACAAGGATGGTTTTGTCATCTATGAAGAGTGAAGTACTCTATCATTTCAAGGATCTTCCTATGGATACCCCGGTCGGAACCTGTAAAAAAAAAACATTCAATGAAAAATATACATATATATATGAACATATCATCGCTGAGATAGGCATTCCCATACTCAGATCAAAACTGACTAGAAAACTATCTAAACTACTCTGATACAGGAATGATTTTGTAATACATCACAAGTATAGACATATGTAGACACCGTATGGACGCATCCATCTGTTTATAAACAATCCATTGTATAATGAATAACAAAATTCCTCGCAGCCTGGATGGTGGAAACTAGATCCAGGGTCTTGATTTCTGCTTCCTGAACTAGTACGATTCTATCCATGTGAATGAATGTGTCGAAGTTGAACATGGTAGAAACCACTTGATTACCAGTCAATGATGTAAACTATTAACAAGTGTGAGGGGAACCACTAGTAATGTCAATGGTCCTAAAAGTACTCAGTACAATCCATGAAATGTGAATGAATGAGTCGATGTCAAACACGTCACAGAATCCTTTGATCGAAGGTCAATGATGCAACCTGTCGACAAAGGTGAGAAACCTGCCGTTGAGGCATGCATATTCCAAGGTACTGATGATTTCTAGATCATCTTTCTAGATGATGAGTTGGATTCGATAGAAAGCAATCCGTTGTAGGCAAGCCCACAACACGAAATCATAGATCAAGTTTTGAAGAAATATATTTGGCAAGGACCAACTCAAGAATGGTCAAGATGGATGACAGATATTTTGCAAATGAATGGTTTATTTGAACTGATCTCTTGAACACATAACGACACTGCAGATGGTTTGGTGACAATTGACCCAAAGCTAATACCTAGAAACCGGTTGAAGACTTTCAATATGGTTTGATTAACTATTAGGCAAAGGATTTCCCAACCCAGGTGAATAAAAAGTGTCGTGTCCAAGAGTGGTTGACTACTTTTCTAAACACAAAGTATAACAAATAGGTTCATTTTTCTCTCTTTTCCCCCACCATTTCTGGTAAGTACCTCTTTATTTTTGACAAGCTTGAGGAGGATAATATTTTCTTGATTATAAGCTCATCCTTCGGATAAGTCCAACTTAGTTTAACATTCAAACCCTAAGAAGGAGTGGTCCGTTCCTGTTTGAAATTGAACAAGTCCTTTACTGTTAAATTTTAATGAGTCCAGTATAGGAGAAACTCGGTGTTTTTCAATTTTAAGGAGACAAAATAAAAACTTAAGGAAACTCCATGGTTGTCCTTTTTCGTAAATTTGTGTCTCCCAAGCCCAAAAAAGTATAAAATAATACTTGAGAGAACTGCTTGACCATTACGATCAAGGAGTACTTTTCATAATTAGTGCCTTCAATCTGAAAAAGTAAAAAAGCGATCGAAAACACGTCATTTTATTACGAATATCGAACTTGAAACAACAAAAGTATGGAAATATTTTCATGTTTACACGGTCAAAAAAGAGTTGTAAGTGGACCGTCCTTTTAATTCCATTTTAATGAGTTTAATAAGAAAAACTCTGCAATTTTTTCATATTTTACGAGTCAGAAAAGAGCTTAAAGAGGACTCTTATGTTTTTTGTTGAAAATGATCAATTCTCCCTAAAAATCCAATATTCTGCACAAGAACTCAAAACATTAATCATATCTGTTTCAAAATTAATAAAAATGCATCAAAAGTGACATTTTTAAAGTAAAAAATAGACAAATTAAAAATTCATTTATTCAAAAAATCTTATAAAAAGGGCTTTTGTAAATTCATTTTTACTGTTTGACTTCAGAGTGAAAAGTAAGAGATTTTGGTAAGAAACTTCTTGTGAAGATTATGGAAAATCCGACAATTGGAATTGAGAACAATCCTCTTCAGGTAATCCACATCATCCCTTATTTGCATTTCATCCATTGCATTTTCATGTTTAGGGCTTTAAAATTCATTTTTTAGGGAAATTTTGGTTAAAAAATCGCTCGTGATGGTTGCGCAGGTGCACCATGTGTAACCTGCAAACCCCAACTTTTTCATACAAGAGAGAGAGTCTAGGTCCCACACCTGCTCTTAAGGACGAGTGTGAACCTACGCACTGTCCCTAACCTAGCGGGTGTGAACCCCGTGAAACGCGTTTTGAAACCCCAACTTTTTCATTTCCACCCATAGATTTTGAAATTACAAAGTTCTAATCCGCCTTTTTTTCAATGTAGGTACACAAAATGCTTGTTTGGCGGGAAAGAGAACATGAAGATGTGGATCAAGCCACATTACTCCATCCACCTTCAATACAGGCATTAATAGCATGCAGACTATTGAAATTCTGAGCCATACCTGGCATGAGGGCTCAGGTAGACTTTCTGCAATGGCCGGTAGATAGGTGGAGTACACAGGACCAATGTTTCATAATTGGTGGTCATTGGCTCAAAATCAAGCTAGAGGACATTTATTTTCTGACTGGTTTACCAAAGAGAGGCGAAGGATTATCTCTATTTGGGTCTAGGCCAGGTGGCCAGTCTGTCACTAGTCTCTGACTAGAGTTTTGCAATGTCCAAACTGCAGACAAACTGATAGATGTTAAAACCATCTCATGTCCTGAACTTAAAGTGATCGCATTTACTGTCACTAGATTATGCGGGAACATAGCATTGCATCTAGCTACCGGTTCCCAAATGCACATGGCAGTAGAGTGCTTCCGAGGCATCATCTTCAGCTGGTGCGATGCCGTGTTGGCCAATGTGAAAGGCCAACTCATTAGGGCAAAGAACGGACAACTAAATAACTTTGGATATGGTTTCTTAGTTGTGAGTTTTGGCCTAGAGAGGGTACCTATGCTGGTTCCACAACAACTTTCCATTGAGGCTAGACTTCCCCGAGATCCTAGGATTATGCACTGGGTTGCAGTCATGGCCCATCATCCCGAGGAGCAGACTAAGGTTGTTCGATTCCCACCTGAGTATTTTCATTGGTTAGGAAACCAAATTTTCGTGATACAAGACTTTCCATATGCTGGGATGGATTATCGTGGTGATCCAGACATGGCTCTTCCACTAGGAGAGCAATGGGATGATACAGGTAAAATTATTTTCGACATTTCCTAAATTTTACACTAAAATTTTTGTGTTTTTAAATCATCCAAAAACTGATAGTAAAAAGTTTTAAATTTAGATGTGGGTCCATGGTGACCAACTGCTCTCCTGCCCTATGAGAGAAGACACCTTGCTGCTGCGGCACTGGCCCCACAGGACCAATCGGCAGAGACCCTGGCTAAATTGGAGAATCATATAGAGTGCTTGACAGTAGATATTCGAGAGACTAGCATAGATGATATTCCTCTTAGGCTATAGCGCTATGTGATTGGGGTCCCAGGACCATTTAGGAGGTTCCTTTGTAGGGTGGCCCGAGCCGTGGTTTCTTATCACGATGATCATCAAGGATAGGATGATCGCCCTTGTAGACTTCATATGAAATTTTATATCTTTTTTGCACTATCACTTTTGTCGATCATATGGTGTTTTTCAACCTATGATCGAAGACGATGTATATTTGACACACTTCTATGTTATGATATATCACTATTACTGGCTATCTTGTATAACATGTTTATTGAATGTTTTTAAATTTACTATCTCGATTATTGCAAATGTCTATTTAACATTTGAGAAGCAACTGCAACTGCTAATGTGTTTAAATATCTTTGAATATGTTGATATTCAATGTAGTCAAATTCACATTCCAAGAGACGAACTCTCAAAAATAATCTTAATAATACTAGATTTCTAATAGCATAAACCCTGTTATGCTATAATACAACGAGTTTATAATCTAACCTTAGAATCAAACTCTGAATCCCAAATGAGATGGATTCAGATAATAACTCAATCACTCCACTATACTCTGCAATGTTATTTTTTGTTTGACCAAGGCTTACCCCATGCATAGATACTAACTTGTCAAAGGGTGAATAGACAACCTAAGCTGCGGAAGAAATATTCTGTGTACTATGACAAGCACCATCAGCAAAACCAATGTATGTTTGAGAAGACGTCGACATCTTCAATATCAACAGTAAAGCCAAGATAAGCAAGAATATTGATAAAACACTCTCTAAACGAAGCACACTTTATAATCTAAAACATACCAACTAGAAAGAAAATATTCTAACAAGAATCTCCACGCCCAACTCTAAGCATAATATCTTTTCAAATAAAGCCCATTTCTAGGTTTACCTAAAGAGACACCATCAAAATCTACTAATTCATAGGCCCCTTTGGCTAGCTTTCGCTTAACAAAAAAAGGACAATGCCACATGGGTACAAATTTTCCATCCCCTAGCTTATCGTTAGCTTGATCGTATAATAAAACTGGGTCCCCTTCCGAAAAATTCCGAGGTGTAACATTACGATCGTACTGAGCTTTTATCAGTTTTACGTGAGTCTCGATTGCTAATGTAGCATCACGTCGATTATCATATAATTTAGCTAAGTACAACAAATGTTTTTCCTCTTTGGAAGTGGCTGTGAGTAATTCTATGGCTATTTGCAACAACGAAATTTCACATTCAATGGGTAACACTGCTTCCAACCCGTAAACAAGCTGAAAAGGAGTGAAACTTGTTGATTTTTTTACTGAGGTTCGGTACGCCCAAAGTGATGAAAATAACATGTTATGCCAATTCAACCGATGAATACCAATGATTCGTCGAATCATGGTGACTAGAACTTTGTTGATTGCCTCAACCAGACCATTAGCCTATGGGTAATATGGAGTAGAGCTATCGTGATGCAGGCCAAGCTGATCTGTTAGTTTAGTCATCATGATGTTTCGGAAATGGCTCCCATGATCAATGATAATCGCTTGAGGAACACCGAATCTAGCAATTATATGATTGAAGACAAAAATTACAGCAGTTTTTCCATCTGCCGAAAATGTAGGCATCACCTCGGTCCACTTGGTAAAATAATCTATCGCAAGGATGATGTACGCATGCCCCCCGGCCGAGTGAGGGTTACGTGTAATAAAATCAATATCGCACTTTGCGAAAGGACTGACGACAATTATAGGGTAGAGAGGAGCAAGTGGAGCATGCATCTTTCAATAAAAAATTTGGCAATTGTGGCATTTCCAGACTGCATTGATACAATCTTTAAACAAGGATGGCCAGAAATAACCAGCGCGCAATATCTATTCAGTTGTGGCATACCTAGACATATGACCGCCACACGCTCTAGAGTGACAGTAATTCAGAAACTTTTCAGCTTCCTCATGAGTTAGACAACGACGGAAAACAAAATCCACTCCACGATGATAGAGTGTATCTCCAATAATTTTGTACTGTTGGGATTGGAAACATATTTTCCTTCATTGAGATCATGAAATTTTAGGCTGAAAAGATTGGGTTTGAAGATAGACAATTATTAATCCATACCATGGTTCAAGAGTACTGATAAAAAACAAAGACTCATCCACAAGGAATTATTTTGCCACAGTTTCGGTATTAGTACGATGGAAATCAGACTACTAGCCATCTATTATTTTATTTGTTTAATTATTTGACAACATGAAACTATGAAACCAAAAGCTCTTCCCTCCCTCTCTATTGGATAGACGGCAGAGGAAGGTTCTCTACCTAGCCCTAATCCTTTTGAGAATTGAGGCCTCACAATCATTAGCCAATATGCCTTTCTCGCATTTATGCCCTTCTCGGTTCATGGTTTGAAATTTTGGTGTCCTAGGCGTAGAGGACCGACACCAACCCATCCCAAACTTGGTGGTTAAACTCTACTGCGGTGACGATATTGTAGGGGAAACCTTGCAGGAAAATATCTCGGTGCGAGGATGATAAAAAGCTTAATGCCTCTTCTTCTCATTAGAAGGTCATCTTCTTTGAAACCCATTTCCAACATATTTTCTTTCCCACTCCACACTTTAATTTTATTTGTAATGCAATACCTACGCTCGCTCATAGCAATAAATTTTCTTTTGCATCCTCTTACCCCGAAGAGTAGAATCCCTCTTTTTTGGAGGGAATCCTAGGAACGAATCCAGTGGAGACAGGGCCTATAGCTCAGAGGATTACAACACATGGCTATGAACGATGGTATCGAGGGTTCGAATCCCTCCTTGCCACCCGAAAAGGAAAAAGGGAGGCCTTCGGGGTAGGAATTATGATTGGATAGCAGACGCAAGCTATGGAAACTTAGTCTCACAAAGGTCATATCGAAAATGATACCCGGTCGATCAAATAAATGACTCTGTCATTACTTCATTCAATGTCTTCAGTCAGTGATGAGTCAATCTACTTCCGCATAGACGGAAGAAATTGGATCGATCAAATTTCAATATATGTCGAAGGAACAACAGAAAAACGGAGAATATTAAGTTACTAAATATTTGCACATTTCTCTATGGAAGATTATGCGAAGTTTTGTAAAAAAACCGAACTATGAGAATATAAATGTGCATATAGAATTCTTTTCTTCTATTTGGCTACAAATTAAAAGAGGAGAAAAAACACCTTTTATTCATTTTTCTCATTAGAACAAACCCTTATCAAAAGTTTTATAGGTTAGAGTGATATTGCCCCTTACATTAATTCTGCGAAAACCAAAGACTTCTTTGACTTGGATTTTTCAAATTCCAGGTCAAATTCGTGCAGGATAACTATCCATTTGGAATACTAGCCCCCTAGAAATTGCTTAGTCGAAATATACGTCATAGGGTTACAGTCAGAAATTACTGTGGTTTTGCATAGTAGAATGTAGTGATGAAATCGCTGGACAACTTGAACAACTGCCAGGGCCAATTTCTCCACAAGCGAATATTTAAGCTCAGTCGGATTCAGAGTTTGACTAAGATAGTAAATCACATGTTCAACGTTGAGTTCATCTTCCGGAACTATAACCATCCCAATGGTGGAATGAGAAGCGGCGACGTACAAAAAGTAGTCCTGGTTGTAGTTGGGAGGATGCAATAACAGTGCATGGGTCAACGCGTGTTTAAGTGCATCAAAGGATTTCTGAGCTATCTCATCCCAAAGGAATGGAGTGTTCTGTTTCAACAACCTGGTAAAACCTTTTGTTATCTCGGCATAGTTAGGAATGAATCGACGTAAAATTTTTGCTTTCCCTTGCAATTTTGGAGTTGGCGAAGAGTCGAAGGTGGAGGTAATTTGACAATGGCTTCAAGCTTCGAGGGATCGACATGAATTCCAGTTTTTGAAACAACAAATCCCAGTAAGCGACCCATTTCTATACAGAAAAGACATGTGTGTGGATTCAACCTAATTTGATAATTCCTACATCTCATAAAGATGGCTCATAAATGAGTGAGATGATTGGCTCTACAGAATGAATGAGTAGGTAAATCATTGAGATAAGGCTGCACAATGTGCTTGATGTCGTGAAATGCATAAGACATAGCTCTTTGAAAAGTTGCTCTGGTGTTATTCAATCCAAAAGGTAACTTGAAATAAGAAAATGTCTGTCATGGACAAATGAAAGTCATTTTAGGTTGATCGGCATGGAGTATGTTAATTTGATTGTAAGTGGAAAATCCATCCATAAAGGAGAACATTTCGCTGTCGGCACAATCATCAATTATTTGATGGATATAGGGAGTTGGAGAATTGTCTTTAGGACAAACTCGATTAATATCCCTATAATCAATACATATTTTTATCGTTCCTTGCTTTTTGTTAACATGAACAATATTCGATACCCAATCCATTAAAAGAATTGGATATATGAAACCTGTGCAAAGTAATTTCTCAACTTCAACTTTAATAGCAGCAACTTTTCTTGGATGTATCTAACGCAAACGTTGCCGAACGAGTTTAGCATCCGAGTAAGTTTTTATTTCATGGACAACAATTGATGGATCGATTCTTGGCATTTCTTCGTGTGACCAGGCAAACACATCACAAAATTCTTGAAATAGGGCTTTATAAGTTTGGATTTCCTTGTCCGTACAAGAAGCACCTATATGAATGTTTTCAACAATTCTGAGTTTCACTGAAATGTCAATAGGAATTGTTCGAGAAATATTTCCCAAATTTAACTCAGAATCAGGATGTTGCAGTGGATTCTATGGTTCCTTGAAATAACCAGTGGTAAAAATAGATGAGAAATCATTTTCAAAATGATCAAGCTCACGTAAAAACGAAGATCGATGATGAAGATCTTCCCATGGTAAATCATCAACAAAGAAAAGTTCACGAATCTACTCATCAGTATGAACAGGATGAGAAAAATTTGTTGAGTTTGAGGTTGAGATTGAAAGTGACTCCCCATGGACCACATTCATTAGATCAATTTCAGTTGAACTAGAGTCAGAAAAGGACTGTACCGCCTGATATGCAAGTTCGAAGGGACTCAAGGGCATGGCATCACCAAATGAGTCCACCTCGGAATTGTAAGGTACGATCCAAGGATAATCGGAAGAAATAGTGTTTGATGAAATCATGTGAATGGTTGCAAAAAAAGGTGATATGTTAGGAGGAGGAAAAGAAAAAGTTCCTAGTAAACCAGAATCTTTAATCAATCCCACTCCAACATCCTTATAAGGGATAGTTGTTTTACCGACATGTTGGATACTCTCAGAAGACGCTGGGTCGGATGAAAAATAATTTAACTGGTCTATTGTAATGATCTTTCCATTATGAGGAAATTTAATAAGCCGAAAGATTGATGAAACAACAGTAGTCATGGTGTAAGACCAACTGCGACCCAAAAGAAGGTTGTAATCTAGAGGGGTATCAACCACTTCCACATCTAGATTAATAGTTTTTCCTTCTACCCCTATAGGTAAATCCTGCAGAATGTCAAAAGGATGAAACCCTCGGCCATCAAAAGCCTTTAAAATTGTCGGGTATTGATTGAGCGTAGGGGAACCAAGAGATCTCCAACATTGAATCGACATAATACAGGTAGAATCTCCCTCATCAATCACAGTCTGAAAGCAAGGTCCTTTTTTTACTAACACTGGGATCTGGAAATCCATTTGATGAGGTAAGCGAGGTGTACTATTTTCTAAATCGAAGATTATAAGGTTGGAATGCTGAATATCAATAGCTCCTATAACAGACAAAAGCAATTTACGTTGTGCTGGGCATGATTGCAGCACCTCCAAAGCCAACATTGCTGAAGGGGATATAGTTAAATCTTCAACAATGTTATAGTTCTAAGAAACTCTCGCATGTGGATTGAAAGCTGACTTCCAAAGTATACCTTTAGCGGGCGGTTTGATTACTAAGTCTGGATTTGGTTTCTCAATCTGTAGCAGATCAGAACTAGGAGGAATTGAAGTTGATGGGTTTGAACTAGAATATTCTGGTTCCTTACCACCAACAGGATTCTTACTTCCATAATTTTGCGATCGCGTCGCAATTTTGACATGGGACATCATCATACTTGGTTCTTCTGAGGCATTTGAGGAAGAACCTATCATCTTACTATCTTGACTAGGAAAATTATCCTTCAAGACAGTAGGCATTTGAGAACCTTTGACAATCTTCGAAACCTCAGCTCAATGTGGAAAATCTCTTGTAAAGTGCTCCTCATCATAGATGAGACAAGGATAGCGAGGTTTACGTTTCTCGTCAATAGATTCAGTTTTTTTTGTTTTCTCTTTTGTGTTTTGTTTATTTTTCTCCTTCCCTTTCTTTTTACCGTCGGATTTTGATTTAGCCATAGAAGCTTCTACAACATGAATATCGGCAGGAACTTCAGTGGAAGCTTCTCTTGTCAGGGAATCTGGTAAAGTTATAATAGGAGAAGAATTCTTTGCAGATTTCTTCTTACTCTTGGTATTAATTGTACCAATCATACCATCAGCGTCATGAGACCCTGAAGGAGTTGCAGTTATTTTATTTTGTTTGGGAAGATTGGGGAACTTTTCGTGTAAAGTACCCAACTGCATATAAACGAGGTCGAGGTACTGAGCCTGAGAAATTACTTGCTCCTCAGTAACTACTCCTGCCTTAGCTACATCCTCAGTGATTTTAGGTAATAATGATTTAACAAACCATTCTACCGAAATTTGATCCGGGATAAAAACTTTCACTAAACGTCGTCGACATCGCCATTCATGAATATGGTCTAAACTATATGTAGATGTTGACTATTTTAATGAAGTTAATAATTCCGTGCCATTCTCATATCTGACAGGAAACTGAAAATGAGTTAAGAATGAAGTAGCTAACTGACTAAAATTATAAAAAGACCTTCATGGCAACTCAATGTACCACTTAGCCGCGAGACCAATTAGAGTGCATTGAAAAAGCCTTAAGCGAATTGAATCATCTATAATGGAATTTGATGCACACCAGAGGTGATAAGTCATCACATGATTCGACGGATCCTCTCCTGGCTTACCCTCAAACTTCGGAATATCACTGGGCAACTTATTAGGCATTGGCAGCCAGTACAGAAGATAATAAATTGGATCGTTCGTAAGGCGTGAAAAGTCAGGTAAATCCAAAGTTGCGATGAACGGTAATGACAGTTAGGGTCTCAAAAACCTTGGGTCACAAGATTAACTCCAGGAGGAGGATATCCATGATAACCTGGAATTGGATTTGCATTAGGAATATTATATCCTCCTGCAAAGCCAGGATTAACCAGACTAAATTGGGGTTGTTGAGGTTGAGGTTGTTGATACATATACCCAGGGTACGGTTTGTATTGATAAATTAGGCAGTGCACAACGAGACTATATTGATACTATCCTTGGTACGGTTGATAAGTAAATTGTGGTTGACTTGTGACAACCGTACTTGGACCAGGTTTTCTTACAGGCATCTGAACCGAAGTTTGAATTGTAGGTCCAGACTGGGGTAAAGAGGTCTGAGGAGTTGATACAGGAACAGTAGAAACCAGAGTTGTCGATACTCTAGAAGTAGGTGGGGTAGATTGAACAGAAGCTACGGTAGTTGCAGAAGTTGATTGAGGTGGAGTTCAAGGTGAACTAGGCCCAGACTGATGAGCTACACCAGGTGCAAAAGTTTGAATAGTAGGCTGGACGGGTTGCTGGGTTGAACCAGAAACCAAAGGTTGTCCAGGTTGAGATGACAACTTCACATTGGGTTGCAAAATTTGTTGAGTTTGAAATGGATCCCACACCATATTCATTCCAGGGTAAGGACCCATAATAGGTTGAGCATATGTAGGACCATAACTAGTTTGAGTGTAATACTAATAATTAAAAGGTACATTTCCAGTTCCTTGAACAAATGGTTGACCAGAAGGTGGTTGGAAACCTTCAGATTGGTACTAAACTTGAGGTTGATAACCTTGAGGCATGTACTAAAACTGGGGTTGACCTTGAGGTATATATTGATACTAGGGTTGACCTTGAGGCATATATTGAGTTTGAGGTTGACCTTGAGGCATATATTGAGTCCGGGGTTGACGTTGAGGCATGTACTATCCCTGAGGTATGTACTATCCTTGAGGTTGCCCCCAAGGTGGTATTTGACTTCCTTGAGGTTGCCCCCCAGGTATAATATGACTACCTTGAGGTTGCCCCCCAGGTGGAATCTAACTACCTTGAGGTTGCAAATTTGGAATAGCACCAGACATCATAAGAATCTCTTCACACTCAACGGTGGAGTTCCATTATGACTAGTTGATACACCATGTTTGATGGGTTGAGGAGGCACTCCTGGAAAAGTACCAAAAACTAACTGATACCCAAAAGGAATAGAAGGACAGTCATATAAAAATGTTTCCAGATTTTGGGAAAACATGGATGACCGGTTTGACATATTTGAAGGAGGATAATAACCTCTAGGAGTAGGATGAAAAGGAATATGAGGTGGTGAAGCAGCGAGACCCAGATTTTATAAAATGTTTGTCAAAGATACGTACCAAGCATCACTTTGAAAAGGACTATAAAAGATAGATTCGTTTTCCCTAAGTCCTAAAGTTGGTTGATTTTCAGGGAGATATATAGCTTCGTCTAGACTAACAAGTTCTTCAATAGAAATGAGTCCAGAAGGAAGATTTTAGGTAATGATACATCCGACCCTGGGTGAACCAGGACCACTAGAAACTGGAGAAGCAAATCCTGAGGATGGAGTTGTAGTAGGTTCGGTTTCAGGTTCAGAAATTTCAGGTTCCTAAACTAATTCACTAGTAGAATAAAAACTACCAGTAACTTCGGAAAATGAAATTGGTTCAGAAATATATTCTGTTGCTAGAACTTGATAATCAGGGTGAATAATTAAAGATGATTCTCTGGCCTCTAGTGACCCAACTCTACTTTCACTAGGTGTGACAAGAGCTCTTAGCCCTTCAAGCTGACTTGGTGTATATTCGGGAGGCTTCCCCTGAAGTCTACAGGATTGTCTCGGTAATTCAGCCATGATTAATTAATTAATTACTTCACACGAAAACAAATAAAATCTCAAGAAGACCACCTAAACTCTCTAAAGAACCAAACAATTGAATCACACACCTAACAATCTAAGAGTTCAAACCACACACAAACAGTATCTTTCCATGCCGAAAACACTAGTTGGTGATGAAATCCAATGTCGCAGAATTCAGTACAGAAATGACGGTTGGAACAGTTACCCCGACAACCTGCTTAATGAAATAGGCTGGCACAAGTTTCTCCACAAAACCATCTTGAGTGAAGATAACCCCCCATAGAGTCCAAGTGAGTCTAGTCGACGTCTGCTCTAGGTATAGTGGGATCTTCCCTCCACCGTCACCTTAGGAAAGAATCCTATAGATTATGGCCACTAAGGTTACCAGCGGAAACAAAATATATCGACAGGAATAGTCTATGATCCCATACGCACGCAAGGGCAAAGTAACAAACTTGAATCCCCTTGAAGGCTCCTTAACATAATCTAAGGTTTACCAACAAGTGACCCCAAGCTCCTCGACAATGGTCAATCTGAGGTTTACTATTTTTAATATGCGAATACCTGCTATCGTTCCGAATGAGGAAGGATTGATTACCTCACTGGTTCAGATAAGATCTCGTGCTTGACTCCTTTAGGAGGAGCTTCCTAGAGCATACATGTAACAATTGGAATTTTTCCTACCGCAAGATCGACTACTTGTTTGTTTTACTATCTTGGAGAGTTAACTAAAACTATTCCAAGACATTAGCCTAAGCTATGTTGGTGATAAGAGCCCTAAAAATAAAAATATTGCTAGATGAATTTTAATTAAGTGTTATTTTTATTGGTTGTTTATTAAGTCAAAAGGTATGGAGATGAAACTTTGTGGTGTGAAGACTCGACTCCAAAAAACACTAAAAAATGCACCTAAGATGATAAACAATTCTTTTCCTTTTCAATGAATCTCTAGCTAAAGGAAGAGTTGAGAATGCAATTTCTTGAAAAACAAAACTTTTCTTCAACATATAACTGAAAAGAAAAACTTTTTGTCTTTTTCAATACACTCAAATCGAATCTACTAATTATGCTCACAAAATAAATCCCTTTTCGTTTCAACGCTCAAAACTACATAAAACATTTTTTTCAAAAGAGAAACTAAAATTTCTAGAAAACACACTCAAAACTATGAAGAATCTAATCTTAAGATCTAACTTCTTAAAACTAATTGAAATAAAAGCTTCAAATGTTTTTAAGGATATTTTTTACTTAGTTATTCAGCAAACTAAGGATTAATTCATTCAAAAGAAACAAATCAATCAAAAACAGCCAGCTATGTTTTTTACAAAAAATGAAATTCACAACTTATGACCAAGTTCGTTCAAAGTTTTTCAAAGAGAAACAAAATCTATTTCTCACGAAAGGAACATCTCACAAACCAGCCAGACTTATCAAGAAGACAAAATATTCCAAGGTGATCTAAGGTTTCTTAGGCTTCTAAGCTTCAAGTCACTACAAAGACTGAGTGAAGACCACTCCAAGCATGCAAAAACTTCTAGAAATTCATCCAAAACACAACACCAATGGAACTTACTTATGAGAGACTTTTGACAGGATATATGCAGATCTAGGTAGAGGATAAAAGTAATAAAAAGAACCTAAACTAAACTAGAAGAAAGGATATTAGGATTTTCAAAAATTTTGATAGGGTCCGCAGGCCCCCAATGAAACCAGGTGGGGTACTGCTCTGTGCAGTAAAGTAACAGTGCGGAGAGGTCCGCACTGTAACTCAAATAGAATGTGCGGTCCTCGTAAAAATTTCCAAAAACCAAAAAATCAATCCAGGACCTACAAACTACCCAATCCCACACACATCAAGCAAAAACCAGAAACCAAAAATCAAGTTTCTCAAATCAAAGATAAAGGAAAATTAAACAATCAAATCCCATCCCCAGTATGGTCACCAATTCGTTAAGCGGATAAATCGTTCTTGCGGACAAGAACGATCTCCCTAGTATCAACTAATATCTAGCAACAAGCAGGACAAGCAAATATACTTTTCTCTAAACATATTATGATTCATTAATAAAAACTGAGAGGTGTTTTAGACCCTACCTTAAGTCCAACGCTAGTTTGTGGCAGCCTTGCTCCAACAGCTTCAAACAGTTTCCTTTTAATAACCTGCAAACACAAAAAAGCACACATCAAAGAACACCTGCATAGCTAATATAATAAATCATGTTCATCATAGTGATCAAGGAGTTTATGAAATAAACCATTAAACACAGCTTATTGAGAAAAATAAACTTGATTGTATTAACTTTGAAAAAGAAGAACTTTACAACCTTGGTGCCTTGATGCTGTACAAGCTCTTCCAAGGGTCCATGTAGGAATCTCCTCTACTTTGACAAGCCTCACTCTCCTCCAAATGAGATCAAAAGGTATGTAATCTCTCCTCTCGAAAGCTCAATTAGGAAGACTAAGTTCCAGCAACATTTACCCTAAAAAATATTCAGCTTTCGAACTCCCAAGTAACCAGCCCAAAACTTCATTTTATAGTGCAAGGGAAGGAGGTTACAGGTCCACCATTGAAGGGATAAAGTCCTCCTTCAAGGGGATAAGCTCCTCACATCAAGGGGTTAGCTCCTTAAGGAATGGGATGCATGAACTCTTAAGGAGTGAACTTGTCAGCACAAGATTCCCTCTAGAAGCTTCCAAAATTGACTCAAAGTGAGTTTTTAAGAATAAACTTGCGCCTTTTTAAATTTTACAGGGGTTCGCACCCATAAATGCAGATACAGAGCGGTCATATGTGTAGGGGACATGACCAATGGGTGCGGTACCGTAGGTAATGCTAAGAGAAAGTGCGAAACCAGAGTTTAAGAGATTTTGAAGGACTTTCTCTCATTTTGAAAGCTTGATATGAAGAAATGAGGTTTAAGACTTGTAAAGGAGGTAAGTATGAGTGGTGATAGACTCATACTCATTGCAGAATGTCAAAGTGACAATTTTGTGCAACACACCGGGATTATCAAACCTAGTCTATAAAATATCCCATTCAGGGACATTTCGCAATCTATGGAGTACATGGGGTATCATAAATATCAGCGGGGTTTTGGTGCAATGTGCGATTGTGATTATTACAAATCACAACCCAACCTATTAGGGCCGATTTTCGTAATACCTTCCACCTACGATATGTGGTTGCAATAATATTGCATCACAACCTATCTACGTTTGGGAAGATTCTTAACCTACGTCCTCTGTTTTCCCTTAATATGTGACATGCGTGGACCAGTGGCAACCTACCACTTGGTGCTTCCCCATTTGCTAAGACCTTTTCCATGTCATTCAATCCTGCCACATGTCAAAGTCAAACTTGAGCTTCGACCTTCTCTAACTTCCCCATATGATCTTGGATCTAAGTGTCATTCACATCATTGGATTTAGAATGACCAACTCTTCAATCTGAAGTTGAATTTTGCAAAATTTTGACACTTTTATTTTTGAGCATAAACTTGAGCACCTAATCAACATTAGTCCTTGGCCAAAACCCTAGCTAGGGAGCC
Source organism: Pinus taeda (assembly GCA_000404065.3). NCBI lineage: Eukaryota > Viridiplantae > Streptophyta > Pinopsida > Pinales > Pinaceae > Pinus > Pinus taeda. The sequence goes on along the minus strand of APFE031516321.1, from coordinate 292,054 downwards.
CACACTTTCTCAAGCATTGGCCCCTTATAATGCTTGAAGATCCCACACTTTCACAACCCTTGGCCCCTTATAATGCTTGTGGATCCCACACTTTCTCAACCCTTGGTGCCTGACAGTGGCCCAATAGCCCACACTTGCTCAACCCTTTGAAACTTACAAGGGAGACTAATAAGCCTATTTATAGAAAAACTATGCGCGTGAAACTTTGGATCCCTTGGTTTTTGCCCATTATGTTTTCCCTTTCCCTTATTTTTCTTTTTGGATTATTATTCTTGAATCAACTTCAATCCCAATCAAGAAAGTAAAAAAATATTGTAGAAAAAAATTTAAAAAAAAAAATTTAATAATTAAAATGTATGAAAAGATATATATTTATTAAAAATAAGTTCTTAATTTTTCAAAAAAAAAAAAATAATTAATTAACTTTTTTAATTATACCAAAATTTAAAAACAAGAATATATATATATATATATATATATTATATAAAATATATATATATAAAAAATACAAAAAACGCATACATCCAAATCCCCCACATCAATGTAAATACTCCTTTGGAAATTGCAATATTAACTTAAGAGAGTTGAGAAATGCTTTTAGATATGGATTCCCTAATTATTAATCACTTGCTACACCCCCTTATTAAGGAAGTAAATGTGATCATCCTTCTTCTCTACGTTGATGATATTGTTCTTCTTGCAAGGTGCCATCTGACCTTGATAAGCAACTTATACTTCTTAATGATTTATGCTCTACCATGGGTATGATTGTTAACACTAACAAAACAAAAGTTATGATTATCAAATCCAAGAAGGACACTGATGCTAATTTTATGTATGACAATAGTAGCTTCGAGGAAGTGTCTTCCTACAAGTACCTAGGAATTGATATTCGTCACAAGCTCAGCTGGAACTATAGCATTGAGAAAAGGATTAATGGGGGATGGAATGCTTATTTTGGTCTTGAAAATAATTGTAAAATGGAAAACCTCGTTATGTGGGATAGAAAGAAGTTCCTCTTTGAAACTTTAGTCACTCCAGTTATCTTATATGGATGTGAGGTTTGGGGTTGTAAAACCTCTAGAGAATCCTGGAGAAATATTGAGCAAATCCAAAAGCATTTTATAACATATAACCTCAAAATTAAAACCAACACGCCCTATACTATTCTCCTTATAAAAGTGGGTCTTTCCGCTATCGAGAGCCTAGCTATGACTAGGCTTCTATTGTACAAGCACAAACAACATAGGAGACCACACACTTCCTAAGCTAGCTTTAAATTCTAGCCAAAACCACCTAAGGCTCAAACGAGGTTGGTATAAATAAACCAAGGCCTGGTTAAACCATTGGGAGATCAAGGAGAATGTTGCATTGCAAAACATTGATAACATTAAAAATATTGTTACTTCTAACTTCAAAGAAAAATGTGGCGTGAGAAAGATTTAGCAACTAAAAGAAACTAAGATATTATAAGGAGGTCATCAACTCCACCCAAGAAGATCAAAAGTATCTCTCTGTTTTAACTAGCTCAAATAAGAAAATTAATATATCCAAGATTAGAACAAACTCTCATGAGCTCCATAGTGAAATGGGTCATTGGGCAGTTCCTAAAACACCATGGATGGAAAGGTTCGGCCATCTCTGTGAGAATACGAACATCAAGGATGAAAATCACTTCCTCTTAGAGTGCCCCACATACAACCACATTAGATCTCAGTTTCAAAATCTTTGTTGCAACACTGACCTTCCTAGCCTTTTACGTTGTCAAAATTACAGTGAGTTCGGGAGGCTTCTCTCCAAGATTTTTGAGCATAGGAATAAAATCTTAAATCAGACTAAATAATTCATTTCTTTAGGTCCGACAGACCAAAATTTGATCTCAATGGATGTTAACCACCATCATCATTATCATCAATATTTTATAAGCCGCGAAGGTAAATGACCTAAAAGTGTTAAAGAAATGAATTGAAATTTTGATATATTTTATAGTATATATTTTAAATTAATGATAATATTTTTAATTATTTATAATAAAACACATTATTATTAAAATGAATAAGTGTTTTATTTTTATAACAAAATGATTAAATGATATTTTAAAATATAAATATTAAAAAAATAATTAATTTAAATTTTAAAATATTTACAAGTTAAAAAATTATAGAATAAATAAAATCTGAAAGGTTAGTGGAAAAATATTTTCCATAACATTGCCTTACATAGGAATTCATATATACACGTTTCAGAATATGGACGCATTTATTGGTTATATAATTTTTAAAATATTTGTCACTATAATTATAATCACAAAACTTTTTATAAAAAAATAAAGGTTGATGAGTGAGATGGGCTCTTTAAGTAGGTGTTAAATTTTTTTAGATTGCAACTTTCTGGTTAAATCTAATGAATTTTGAACGATGGGCTTTTTAAGTAGGTGATTTATTTTTTAGATTGCGAGTTTCTGGTGAAATGGAAAGATTTTTTTTTTCAAAATGATGAAAATAAATTCAACAACTTCCAAAACTACTAAAATATCTAAAATTCTAAAATTTGATAATTGCACAAAATTACTCAATTCCAATATTTAATAATGGCACAAAATTACTCAATCGTCATGTCATAATTTAAATAATAAATTATTTTTCCATTTACTTCAATAACACATTAGTTTTTACCATTCAATCTGAGTTTTAATTATATTTTCATTGATATTAAAAAAAATTAATAATTTGTTTTTCCAAGATATATTTTGTTTACTAAAAAATTAATATTATTAAAAAAAACTTATATAAATGTTTAAACTTTAATTTTATAAAAAAATAAAATTATATATTTTTAAATATTATTATTTTATATTATATATAAATATGGTTTTTTATGTATCTTCTTATTTTATAACTAATTAATTAAATAAGATATTTGTAAAATTTGGAAAAATATTAGAATGATCATAAAGCATAAAGAAATTAAACTAACAAATTCCAAGAAGCACGTAATGATCTTGCAAACCTCATGAAATGTGAAAGATATTTCTTACCCAAAAAAGGATGATTGGTTCTAAATTACTCAATCCCCATTCCCATGTATTTCTTTACTCATAAATTATTTCTTCATTCACTTAAAAGGTACATTGTATATAGGCATTTAATTTGGTTTTTAGTTAATTTAATTCAATTTTAGATTATATTTGGTAATTTATTTTGGATTTTAGTTAAAAATAAGAAAAATTTTGGTAAAAATTATATCATCAGAGTTTTGTCAATGTGAACCATCTAGTGTGGTTCATTGAGATGGTTCGAAACATATTGATAAAACGTTGATGTGATTTTTGTCGAATGTTTTCTTACTTTTCATAATATGGATCACAAAAGCCTAATTCAATTAATTTTATTTTGTATAACTATTATGTTTCATTTTTTAAACATGTTATACTTACCTTTTGTCTATTAAATTTTTTTTTAATATTTCTAAATTTTATAAACACTATAAAAAGTTTAGGAAGTCATTATTTTTAATAAAAATATAATTCTACATGTTTTATGAGATCAATACTTTTATATTTTAAGATAATTATAGGTATTTAAAAATCTCTATATGATATATTGCCCACTTGTAACATGTATAGGTAAACGTTGGTTAAAAGCACAGGATTATAATTTTTTTACAGAATTACCAATATGTAATTTCCCAAATTATTATTCCATAATTTTTATTGGCTATTAGATAAACTCTCCATCATCACATAGGGTAAATTTAGTAAAGGAATAGTAAGTTACATATCATTAACAACCAGTATTGTAACATACCATTATAAACTTTCTCATGTAACCTTGCATCATTTCCATGATTCTTTTAACTAGTTAGTTAAACACATACTTGATAATATAAACATCATATCATTCAAGGAATCAACATAATAACAATGGAACAATAAGCAAACATGTCATTGAGCATAGATATAACCTAGAAACCCCATAGGATGAAAATATAAAAAACGTTTAATTTTATTATTAAACGCTCATGAGGGTGTTCACCCATTACTCGATAGTTATAAGGGAGACCATCCCTTGACCATTGTAATAAAATATTACAAACAAATATCATCTTGAATGCAACATAGCTAGCTATAAGTTATTACAATCATCATGATAGCATTTACACAAAAACCCTTGAGCATTAGGTCTTTAGAGTTTAGTCATTCCCACCAATGCATTATCGTAAAGCTAACATTTCTTCAATCTCCATATATTTTTGGCTTATTGTCGGTCATAATAGTAAACATAATCCATATTTGCATATGTCACTGCCTTTTCTTGTAATTGTTATTGTTAGCAACCTTTGATATCGTGACTAGATCAAGTATTAATCAAACCAACAATAAATATATGCTAGTCATGCTTCATCATCTATTCTTGTGCATTCATGGAATGTAAACAAAATATCATGACATGTTTCCTTTAAAAACACTGCACATGCATTAATTCTAATCATATAACTACCAAAACATGTCTATAAATAAATACCACATTAAATATTATTCCCCTTGCACAAGCACATATTCTATCCAAGGTAAATAACTACAACTGTCCATATTCTTTTAAATGAAGCTAGCACATTAGTTATGATCTTCGTGCATACAATTACATAAAATTTATGAAAAAGAAACTAGCCCTTCAACCATTACCTTTGATGCATGCAAATAGATAAAAGAAAGCTAAAAATGGATGTTCTTCCTACGCATGCAAATGCATATGTTTTCCAAAATAAGGCTTAACACAATAGATAATGTAGTACATGTTTTCTTTTCGAGAAATCTAGCACAATATATATGGCATGCAAATACATGTTTTCTTTTCAAGAAAACTAATACAATAAAGAATACAAATAAATATCTTATTTTCCAAAAGTTAAACCACCACTACCCATATATATATTTGAAAGAAAAAATACACTACTATGTTTTTTATGTGTGTAAATTCATCTTTTTTCCCAAAATAACATTTTCCAATGAAGGCTAACATAACATGTTATCATTTCTCGCATGAAAATGTATATTATTTCCAAAATAAATCTAACACAAATATTGCATGCAAATACATAATCTTATTCCGCAAGGAACTATCAATAATAGTTATGATAGCCTATTCATTTTGCATAGAGATTTCTTTCCAAAGGAAGCTAACTAAAACTTACATGAAAAAACACATTTCTCTTTTGAAGGGGTCAGGTGCAAAGCACCAACTATTTCATGCATGCAAACACACTTTTCTCTTTCCAAAATGGTTTAAAATAAATGCATTTTCTTCTAAGAAAAGTTCACACAATGGTTATTGTTTTGTGCATCTAAAATGTGTTGTTTTCCAAAAAAGCTTGGCAATATAACTATTGTTTATGTGCATTTAAGTACATGTTCTTCCTTACAAGAAAATAATAAGAATAATTGTATATTCTTTTAAACAAATATAGCTCAAACACATTTCTTTTCAAGAAATTTGACATAATAGTTTAACTTTTCATGCATGCAAGAACTTATTTATTTTCAAGAATTCAAACGTAATAGAATGCAATCACATATTTACCTATTATTTTTATGTCATCAAATATAATGGCATGCAATGAGGAGATATTTTTCAAAAGAAAAAAGTGAGTTCTTCACCTTCTATGTGCAATGTTCACATACATTTTTTTCATACTTCTATTATTTGCATTCAATGTAGAAACATATATATGTATATCTTACATGAATTCAATATTTACATTTAATATAAAGTAACATATATTCATATTTCTTATGCATTGAATAATTGCATTCAATCTAAAATCTTGTCAATTTGAATAATTACGTTCGAAATAAAAGCTTGTCTATGCATATATATTTGTTTTATTCACCCTCAAATGGATATACATAAGATTGAGGTACTAAATCTTACTGCATTAGTCAACTTCAAGATTAATTGACATCAGGGTATAAATTTAACAAGAACTCATTTAACTTCAAGATTAATTGACATCAGGGTATAAATTTAACAAGCACTCATATATGTTAAGTAAATTTTTTATGACAGGTTTCTTTTTAAAATAACACTTCACATGACATTTTCTTTTTATTTTTACCCGTCATTTATTAATCATGTATTATTTGTTTTTTCTAATTTCTTGTTGTAAATGTTAAAATATTATTTTGTTAATATACAATTTTGTGTTTTATTTTAGTAATTTGTTTAATTCTATTTTTACCATAATATAAGTTTCAACCAAATAATATCATAGACCAGGGAAAATTTTAAGAACCCCCCCTAAATTTACATGTATAAT
>APFE031516321.1:245513-270272 GCA_000404065.3 Pinus taeda | reverse complement strand
TATTATAAACCTTATAATAAACACGGTTTACCATGGTTGATTTTCATATTGAGACAATCTTTCTCACAATGCGACATTGGCCCATTGTTGACCATGGATGACCATAGTTGTCACAATGTGATGTTGGATGAAGGGATTAATAAACCCAAGGGATATGAAGGCTTCCATTGATAAACCGAAGGGATTATTTAAACACAAGGGATTAATTATAAAACTCTAAGGTATTATAAACCCAAGGTATATAAACCCAAGGGAATAATAAACCCAAGAAATTAATATTAAAAACCCAAGGGAATAATCTTAAACCTAGGGCATAAATATTATAAACCCAAGTTTTATAAACCCTAAAATAAACATGGTTGACCATGGCTGACCACAAGTGATTTCCATATTAACACAATTTTTGCCACAATGCGACATTGGACAATGGTTGGCCATGGTTGGCCATGGTTGATTTTCATATTGAGACAATCTTTGTCACAATGTGACCATGGTTGTCGATGATTGATTGTAATGTTGAGACTATATTTGTCACATTGCATGTTGGACCATGGTTGATCATGGTTGATTTTCATATTGAGATACTCTTTGTCACAATGTGACATTGGACCATGGTTTAACATGATTTCATTTTATATTGATAAAAGTCTATTATAAACCCAAGGTATATAAACCCTAAAATAAATATTATAAACATCAAAATAAACATGTTTGACCAAAAATTATTTTCATATTGACACAACCTTTGTCACAATGCGATGTTTGACTATGGTTGACCATGATTGATTTTCATATGTAGACAACCTTGGCACAATATGACATTGGACAATGGTTGGCTATGGTTGGCCATGGTTGATTTTCATATTGAGACAATCTTTGTCACAATACGACGTTGGACCATGGTTGTCACAATGTGACGTTGGACCAAGAGACAATCTTTATTATAATGTGACCATAAACCCTACAATAAACAAGGCTGACCATGGTTAATGATGGTTGATTTTCATATTGAGAATATCCTTCTCACAATGCAAAGTTCGACCATGGTTGTCACAATGCGGCATTATCATATGGTTAATCATGAATGATTCTTATATTGAGACAACCTTTGAAACAATGCAACATTGGACAATGGCGGATTTTCATATCGAGAAGCCTTTGTCATAATACGATGTTGGACCATGGTGTACCATGATTGAGTTTACAAAACATGGTTGACCATGGTTGACCATGATCAATATTTTAACCCAAGGGAATAATAAACCTTAGGGATTGATATTATAAACCCAAGGGAATAATAAACCCTAGGGATTAATACTGAAAAATGAAAGGATTATAAACCTAAGGGAATAATAATAAAAGCTAGGAATATGAACCCTTAGATTAATAAACACAAGGGATAGATATTATAAACCCAAGGGACAACTATTATAAACCCAAGGTATATAAACCCTAAGATAAATATTATAAACCCTAAAATAAACATGGTTAACCATGGTTGCTTTCTGTATTGAGACAATCCTTATCACAATGCAAAGTTGGACCATGGGTGACCAAGATTGATTTTCATATCTAGACAATCTCATCATAATGCGACATTAGACCATGGTTGACCATGATTGATTTTTCATATTGAGACAATCTTTTTCGTAATGCGACATTTAATCATGGTTGACCATTGTTGCCTATGATTGACCATGGTTGACCGCGATTGATATTATAAACCGAAGGGAATAATAAACACAAGGGATTGATATCATAAACCAAATCGAATAATATACCCAAGGTTTAATACTAAAACCCCAAGGGAGTATGAACCCGAGGGAATGATATTAAACTCAAGGGACTAATATTTTAAACGCAATGTATGTAAACCCTAAGATAAATATTATAAACACTAAAATAAATATGGTTGACCATGGTTAAGCATAGTTGATTATAATGTCGAGGCAATATTTGTCACAATGTGACATTAGGCCATGGTTGATCATGGTTGATTTTCATATTGAGACAATCTTTGTCACAATGCGACATTAGACCATGGTTGAACATGATTGATTTTTATATTTATAAAAATCTATTATAAACCCAAGGTTTATAAATCCTAAGATAAATATTATAAACCTCAAAATAATCATGGTTAACCATGGTTGACCACAAACGATTTTCATATTGACACAATATTTGTCACATGCGATGTTGGACTATGGCTAACCATGATTGATTTTCATATTGAGACAACCTTTGGCACAATGTGATGGTAGAAAATGGTTAGCCATGGTTGGTCATGGTTGACCATGGTTGATTTTTGTATTGAGACAATATTTGTCACAATACGTCATTAGACCATAGTTGACCGTGGATGACCATGGCTATCACAATGCGACGTTGGACCAAGATACAGCCTTTTTCTAAGGTGACCAAAAACCCTACAATAAACATGGTTGACCATGGTTAATTTTCATATTGATACAATATTTCTCATAGTACGACGTTGAAGCACGGTTGACCATGCATGATCATGGTTGTCACAATGCAACGTTAGACTATGGTTGATCATGATTGATTTTCATATTGAGACAACCTTTGGAATAATGTGACACTAGACAATGGTTGATTTTCATATAGAGACAACCTTTGTTACAATACGATATTGGACCATGGTGTACCATGATTGAGTTTATAAAACATGCTTGACCATTCTTAACCATGATTGAATAATAAATCCAAGGTATTAATACTAAAACCCCAAGGCATTATGAACCCAAGTGAGTAATATTAAACCCAAGGGAGGAATATTTTAAACACAACGTATATAAACACTAAGATAAATATTATAAACACTAAAATAAACATGGTTAACCATGGTTGATTTCCATATTGAGACAATCCTTGTCACAATGCAACATTCGACCATGGTTGACCATGCTTAATTGTGCTTTATTTTTATTTCAATAAAATATTTGTCACAATGCGACATTCAAACATGGTTGACCATGATTATCATATTGAAATAATCTTTGTCATAATGTGACATTCGACCATGGTTGACACAATGATTGATTTTCATGTAAAGAAAATCTTTTTCATAATGCGATGTAGGAGCATGGCTAACCATCATTAACCATGGTTGATCACGTTTGATTTTATAAAATATGGTTGATGATGGTTGACCATGATTGATATAATAAACCCAACGAAATAATAAACACTAGGCATTAATACTAAAAACTGAAGGGATTATAAACCTAAGGAAATAATATTAAACCCTCGAAATATGAACCCTTAGATTAATAAACCGAAGGGATTGATATTATAAACGGAAGGGATAAAAAATTATAAATTGAAGGTATATTAACACTAAGATAAATATTCTAAACCCTAAAATAAACATAGTTGACCATGGTGGATTTCCATATTGAAAGAATATTTCTCACAATGGAACGTTTGACCATGGTTGACCATGATTGGTTTTCATATTGAGACCATCTTTGTCACCATGTGACATTGGACCATGGTTGACCATGGTTTATTTTCATATTTAGACAATCCTTGTCACAATGCGACATTCGACCACGATTGACCATGGTTGATTTTGATAGTGAAACAATCCTTGTCACAATGCGACATCCGACCCCAGTTGACCATGGTTCACCACGATTGATACTATAAACCCAATGGAATAATAAAACTAAAGTATTGATATTATAAACCCAAGGGAATAGTAAACTCAAGGGATTAACACTAAAACGCCAAGGGATTATGAAACCAATAGAATAATACTAAAACAAAGGTACCAATATTGTAAACCTATGGTATATAAAACCTAAGATAAATATTATAAACACTAAATTAAACATGGTTTACCATGATTGGTTTTCATATTGAGACAATCCTTGTCACAATACGATGTTGGACCATGGTTGACCATGCTTAATCATGCTTGACTCTCATATGAAGACAATATTTGTCACTATGTGAGATTCGACCATGCTTGGCCATGGATTACAATATTTGATTTTATAAAACATGGCTGAACATGGTTGACCAAGGTCATGATTTGCCATGGTTGACAATGGTTGACCATGATTATCATATTGCAACAATCTTTGTCATAATGTGACGTTTGACCATGGTTGAGACAATGAACCCTTATATTAATAAACCCAAGGGATTGATATTATAAACCCAAGGGATAACAATTTATAAACCCAAGGTATATAAACACTAAGATAAATATTCCAAACCCTAAAATAAACATGGTTTACCATGGTGGATTCGCATATTGAGAAAATCCTTGTCAGAATGCAACGTTGGACCATGTTTGACCATGATTGATTTTCATATTGAGACAATATTTATCACCATGTGACGTTGGACCATGGTTGACCATGGTTGGCTCTGATTGACCATGATTGATCATGATTTATATTACAAACCCAAGTGATTAACACTAAAACCCCAAGGGATTATGAACGCAATGGAATAATACTAAACCCAAGGTACCACTATTATAAACCTAAGGTATATAACCCTAAGATAAATATTATAAACACTAAATTAAATATGACTCACAATGGTTGATTTTCATATCGAGACAATCCTTGTCACAATGTGATGTTGGACCATGTTTGACCATGTTTAACCATGGTTCATTTTCATATCAAGAAAAACTTTGTCACAATGCGATATTCGACCATGGTTGACCATGGATGACAATCTTGATTTTATAAAACATGGTTTAACATGCTTGACCAAGGTCATGATTGAAAATGGTTGACCATGATTATCATATTGAGACAATCTTTGTCGTAATGTGGCATTTGACTATGGTTGAGACAATGATTAATATTATAAACCCAAGAGATTAACACTAAAACCCTAAGGGATTATGAACCCAAGGGAATAATACTAAACCCAAAATACCAATATTATAAACCTAAAGTATATAAATCCTAAGATAAATATTATAGATACTAAATTAAACATGATTGACCATGGTTGATTTTCACTTTTTTCCAAATATCATGAGAGAAAATGAGGTAATTAATAGTAAATAAATACCATAAAAGAATTAATTTATTAAATATAATTATTCCTATCTAATTTAATTGTTAAAATAATATTAGTTGTTTGTTGCAATAAACATTTTTCATACACATATAAAATAAATTGTTCTAACTAGCAACAATAAAATTAATCATAAACATCTTATTTATATTAATAATAAAAGTAGAAACAAAATTCATTAAGATTAAAATTAAAAAACTATAAAATATGAAAATAATATTTTTAAATATTTATTAACTATCACTTACCTAAAATATTATGTAAAACATAAAATTCAAGATTGAAATTCCCCATAAATCAAATCTATATATGTGGATTATGATTGATTTTACTATTAAAAATAATATTGCTATAAACAAATTATCATACTGATATACTTACCTGATATATCAATTTTACAATTATATTTAATACCCATTTTTTCTAAATACGTCGATATATTAATTTAATAATTAAATCAATATTTGAATTATTTTGAGGTGGTGTATATTTCGAGAAGTGTTAGCATGCAAAATCTAAAATAAAGCCCTGAGATTTAGGGATAATATAACATTTTATTTTAAAAAAAATAATGCTAATTGATAAGGTTAAAAGGAACATGAGATTTAATTTAATTTTTTAAATCTACTATGAATGTTATCGATTCGGATATGTTTCAATTTATGAGTAAAAATGTTTTGTGTCTAGACATCTCTTTAGAATCGGGTAGATTTCCCGAAGAACTACATGTAAAACCTCAGCCCTCTAACAGAAACAACAAATGTCAAAGTTTTGATCACAAATAAAATGGGGACGCTAAAATAAAGATCAGGCAGAGTATCAATAGATCCATTTAAACCTAAATGCAAAGAAAACCGACCTTCTCACCAATAATACAAATGTCCGAGTTTTTAACATTGAAAGCGTGACATGATGTTTATTGATGTATAACATAGGCCTGGAAAACTTTCTGGGTGGAACTGTGGATAGATTAGAACAGTAAACTTCAAATCATATGAAAAAAATAGCATTGAAGTCCTACGCTTTCAAAAGTTACTTACACGTATCTCAACTTGTTCTGTATTGACGCGATAGTGCTCAAATTTAGATAACCATATGGAAAATTTTCCCTGTCAGCTTGCCACAATATTTTGGAGTTCAAAGCCTTGGAATTGCATTTGTAGAAGCTTAATTAATCTTGAATTATTTCACCCATAGACAGACATACACACCCTAAATTCAAACCATATCTTGAATTCCTGAAATTTCATGTCCGGGAAATATTTCTAAACTACACAAGCACGTTGCAAAATAAAACTGCGAATCACTAGATAAATTATTTATCGAAAATTAAATTAAAGAACTCTTCATTAATGATTTGGTGCTCAGAATGTGTCAGAATATTTTCAAATTCAGCGTCACATTGAAAAGCTCGTAATTTTGAATCGAAAACCGAGAGCAAGTCAAATTTCAAGTTTGACTTGTCTACATGGCAAGATTGGGATGATGTGGCAAAGTTTTTAGCGAATAAGGAGACACCAAGTGGCAGCCCACCATTGGCCCTCACATATTGCGTATCGTATATCATAATGGTAAGTGGTTTGGGTTAAAGAATCAATGCCCAACGTAGAGCATGTTGTGATGCGATGCAATCATAATCACATATCGCATAATGTTAAATATCCGCCCCTGACACAGTCAAGGTTGCAATGCGATATATCACAATCACATATCGCACCAGGTACCCACTGATGTGTGTGTTTGTGTGTCAATGTTGATAACGTCGATTGCGATTTATGATGGGAAAACTTTTAGACCCGATATTGTTATACATTGTATTTTAGAACCCGAGTGGGTCTGCTACTATCGCAGTGTATGGACTTTGATATCCGCCGAGGGAAAGTGTCAATTTCGATAGGACTGTTGGATGCGATGTTTTTTGGATTTAGATTTATAATCATGGCAGTTCTGTTTTATCGTCGAACGCAAGTTGGATTGATATGTTGAAGGTTTAATGGTCGATCACGATTGTGATGGGGTTCCCAGATGCGATATGTTATATGTTGCATTTGATAATCATGATAGGTCCACAGAGCCCCTAGTGTAAGGGTCTCTATGCCGATGGATTTCGTCGATTGTGATATCTGACAGGGCTACAAAACTATAGCCTTTTCTGTTGAACCACCACTCCATATGTGACCACTCGGCCCTTAACCGCGAGATAGGCAGGAATGATGGCAGAACCGCAAATTTCAATGGAACTACTAGTTTTAACTGGGGATACTAAATTTAACTAGCAGTGAGCCAGATTTTGAGGAAAAATTTGTTGAGACACTGGTAGAATTCATACCTAAGGCAATTTTCGATCAAATGGGTGGTAGAAAGAAGTTAGATTTTCATTTTAGAGGCATTTTGAACTCATTGAGATAGGTTTTAGAGACCTCTGATCATTGTAAACACATCTTTTTTTTGTAATTTGGTCATAGTAGAAAAGCCCATGCCTTTGGAAGTTGCAGCAAGGAGACGTAGCCCAGGAGGCGTGAACTCCTTTATCATGCACTTGTTGTGTGTTGTATTTTGGTGTTCTTTGTTGTTATTTTGTTGTTCTTTAACATATGCTTTATGTTAAATTGTTTCTAACATTTAAGAAATTCTCATGGGAATCAGTTAATTAAGAAAAAGTATTGAATCCTTAAGCACTTGATAAATAAATGGTAACCATCGTGGGTTTTAATCTGAATGAGGAATTAGCACAACATTACTAATCTACCCCATTTTAGATGAAGTTGGTATCAGAACACTAGATTTTTTTTAGTAGATTTGCTTTGTGAAAGAAAGATTTAATTGTTTTCAAGTTTATGTCATGATTGCAAGGTTAAGCTCAAAAGAGGTGAAAGAAATCTAGTTGAAAGCCCTGAAATTGGGTCATGTGGAAGAAGAGAAAGGTTGCCAAAATCTTCTACATCAGTGCAACCTTAAGTTGTAGAAGTTGCAGTTGAGTCTCTAGAGATCATGTCTCATAAAGGAGAACCTATCATGACACAAGATGAGAAGACCTTCATAAAAAATTTCTTTGATATGAAAGAGATGGTGAAGGTCCTCTATGAAGAGAGGCACAACAGATTGCAAGGAGAAATCTCCAAACCTCCCAAAGGAGAAGGCTCTTCAGGAGGAGGTAATGGACAATGAGGTAATGGAAATGGAGACAAGCCTCCACCATCTCCAATATCTTCTTCATCTTCTTCTTTGAAATCATCTTCATGTTCCACTAATACCATAGCTACTCATACTCATCATCATTCTTCAAAAGGGATTGGTAAATCACCTTTCCTAAATCTTGATAATAAATTTGATTTGCCTATGTACAATGGTGAAGTGAATGCAGAAAAGCTCGATAACTAGATTCATTAGTTCAAGATGTATTGTATAATTCTAAACCTTCAAGAGGATGATATAAAAATTCATTTGGATTCATTGAGAATGGAAGGTGCAACACTAATTTGGTGGGAAGTAAGGACTCAAGATGAGATAAAAAAATATGGTAAGATCTCTATTACTTGGTATGATTTCATTGCCACTATAAAAAGACAATTGTACCATTTATCCCATATGAAAAAAAATATCATGAATTGGAAAAATTTCAAACAATTAAAATGTCAAAATGTGCAAGAGTATACTCAAGAGTTTAGCAAAAGAGCTCTTATGCTAGGAGTAGACTTACAGTCACAAGATACCTTGCTGAAATACATAGAAGTGTTGCATAGCTATCTTTGACATACCATTCTTACGTTTAGTCCGACAAATCATGATGAGGTTTGTGTTCAAGTGACACACCTTGAAGCAAGAGGGAAACATGTACAGGAAGAAGGTAAGAAGAATTCATTTCAAAGTGGTGAAAAAGGGAATAAATTTAAAGGAAAGCAAAAGAAAAATGTTTTTGTTAAGAAAGAAGGGGAAAAACCCATGTACAAGAATTGTTCAAAAGAGAGTCATGATGAAGCGCATTGCTGGAACATTCATCTTGAATTAAGACTAAAGAAGTTTAATAATAAATTGAAACAAAAGAGAAACAATGCTGCAAAAGAAGGATTGGGTTCTGACTCAGGTGATGAAACAAAGATTACAACCACAGTCACTAAAGGGAAAGCCATGGCAAAGACAAGCAAAGAGGAAGTCGTGGCAAGCATGAGCGCAACAAATGACTCCAATAACATTTCAAATAAGGAAAACAAAATAGAGTTGTTCCATATCCGAGTTATTTCCAAACACACCAAAATTGATACGCTATTTGACAGTGGATCTTAGGAAAATTTAATTTCTACAGACTTGGTAAAGAAGTTTAATTTGGAAATTGTGCCTCATCATAAACCGTATTTGTTGGGTTGAATAACCTAGGATGCCAATTTGCAGGTAATAAAAAAATGTGTTTTCAGGTTTTCAATCACTAACAATTTCATTAATGAAGTCAAATTAGATGTTGTGCCATTGGATATTTATGGGATTGTATTGGGAAACCCATATTTGTATGATAAGAAAGTCGTTTTCCATAGATTTGAGAACAAATATCATTTTTTCAAAGATTGAGTGGAGTATATTCTGAGAGCCCATTGCATAAATCTTAATTTTTCTTTGACAAGCGCAGGGGAAATGAAGCGACTAGCGAATTTCAGTAAGAATTTCGTGCTCCTTATTATCAAGCAGAAGAATGACACAGAGCATGCCTCCTTTATAAGCTATGACGTGAAGCTCAAAGATGAATTGGTTGATGTGGTCAATCAATATGGAGACATATTTCATGACCAAAGGGATGGCCACCAAAAATGGTAATTCAACATGAAATTCAGCTACAACAACACTGTCCACTCCCAATTATCGATACATATCGAATGTCAATTCTGGAAAGTTTAGGAATTAAGAAGCAAGTCCAGTAATTGTCAAATAAAGATATAATTCGTCACTCTACTTTGCCATGTGGTTCACCAATTGTTTGTGAAAACTGACGCATTTGTGTAGATTATCGAGCTTTGAATAAGATTAAAATAAAAATTCGTTACCCAGTGCCTAGAATAGATGATTTTCTAGATTAATTGAAGAATGCAAAATATTTCACTAAATTGGACTTGTGAAGTCGATATCATCAAATTAGAATAGTTTAGGAGGATATTTGGAAGCCTTCTTTTAAAACCAAAAAGGATTGTTTGAGTCGTTGGTTATGCCTTTCGGTCTTTGCAATGCTCCAGATACATTCATGACTTATGGATGCTTTTTTAAGATCCTTTATTGATGAGTTTATAATTGTTTATTTGGATAATATTTTGATATTTAGCAAATCACGAAAAGAGCATTTCAAACATGTGAAGAAAGTTTTGGATTTCATGAGAAAAGAATAGTTATTTGTAAAGATGTCTAAATGTGAATTCGGAAAAACTTCCTTAGTGTATTTGAGCCACATAGTTGAAGGAGGTGAGTTGAATATTGACCCCTCTAAAGTTTCGGTAATTTTGAATTGGCCAATACCCACATCAGTCACAAAAGTAAGGAGTTCTCTAGGAGCAGCACAATATTGGAGGAAGTTCATTGCCAATTTCTCTTCCATAGTAGCTCCACTACATGCTTTGACCAACATGAAGGTTGTCCTCCAATGGGGAGGTAAACAACAAAAATATTTGGACGCTTTAAAACATAAAATTAGTTCAGCCCCAGTTTTAGCATTGTTGGACTTGAAACAACCCTTCGAAATACAAACAGATGCAAGCGATTATGCCATGAGTGTAGTTCTTTTACAACATTGTAAGCCCATTTCATTTCATTCTGGAATTTTTAATTGTATTGTTATTGATTGTCCTACATATGGTAAAAAGACTTATGCATTCGTGAAAAGTGTGAAGAAATGGAAGCATTACCTGATGAAAAAATAAACCATTATTCACACCGATCATCAACCTTTGCAATATCTCCAATCAAATAAAATTGCAACAATCTATGCACTTTCATTGGATGGGATTCTTACAACAAGTCCACTTGGTAACTAGGTACAAGAAAAGTATTTATAATAAACTTGTTTATATGTTTTTTAGACCGATTGTTAATGCAACCATTTTACTCAAGAATCATTTTGCTTTTCCTGAATGTTATGTTGAGAAATATGCACATGATGATGACTTTCAAGATGTATGTTTAAACTTGATTGAAGGCCATCGAGTTGAGGAATTAGACTACCATGTTCATGATAATTTGTTGTATCATTTGGGAAAACTTTGTGTTCCACAAGAAGAGAGAGTAAATGTCACAAGGGAAGTGCACACTTCTCTTATTGCTAGACATTTTGGTGGAAGTAAAACACTTGAAAAAGTTTAGAGGTATTTTCATTGGCTTCGTATGCTTGAAAGTGTGTCACATTTTGTCAGAGGTTGTTCATTGTGTGTAGTCGGTAAACCTAGTAATAGGAAGCTAGGATTGTACACACCACTTCCAGTACCTTCATGTCTATGGGAGAGTGTTTCTATGGATTTTGTAGGAGGTCTTCCTTTATTAAGGAAAGGTCATGATTATTTGTATGTAGTTGTGGATAGGTTTAGAAAGATGTGGATATTAATATCTTGTTAAAATAAAATTACAGTTGAACAAATAACTCAAATTTTCTTTTAAAATGTATGGGTTCATTTTGGATTACCTGCTTCTATTGTAAGTGATCGTGATTCCCGATTTGTTGGGAATTTTTAGTCAAGTTTATGGAACTTAATGGACACCAAATTAAAGAAAAGTACAGCCTTCCATCCACAAACAGATGGTGAAAGTGAAGTGGTTAACATGACAATTATTCATTTTCTAAGAGAATATTGCATCAAACATCCTAAGTTGTGGGATGAACTGTTGCATTATATTCAGCATGCATACAACCAAGAAAAACACTCTTCTACTCTAACTTTTCCTTTTGAGGAATATTTTGGTTATTCGCCTCAATCGCCTTTGTATTTGATCTTTGAGAAAGATGTAAATAGAGATGGACATAATGACATAGAAAAAGCAAAGAAATTCATTAGAAAAATTTAGTTGATTCACCAAACAGCTCTAAAACAACTAGAAAAGAGTAAAGGCAAGTATAATGCAAGGCATGATAAGCATCATGTGGATCATCAATTTCAAGTAGGTGATGAAGTTTGGCTTCACACTAGAAAGTAAAGGCTTCAAGATGATGGAAAAAAGTTGAAACCAATCCATTATGGACCATTTAAAACACTGGAAAATATTGGTAATAATGCTTTCAAGCTTGATTTACCTTCATATATGCAAATCTATTCAGTTGTTAATGTTGAAAATTTGAGATTGTATGAGCCTCCTTTGATTGAAGATCAAGGAGAGAATGCTCAAATTCCATCTATTGAAGATTCTTCTACAGAATTCCTTGATGTGCTTTAGTAAAACACTATACTTGATAGAAGGACAAGGACAACAAAAAGGAGAAGCATTGATTATCTTTGGGTGGGTCTCAAAAGAACACATTCTTCAAAGGCAAAATGGATTGAAGTGGGGAAGGTGAGAGAATAATATCCTCATCCGTTCAATAACTGAATATAAATCTTTTGAGGTCCAAAAGGTTTCCATTGTGGAGGAGTGATCAAGTGCTCAGAGTTATGCTAAAAAATCGAAGTGTTATATGTTGTGAAACTTAGCTTCAAATTGAAGAGCTCATTATTCTAAATCCAACAGTGCAAATGACACTCAAATCCGATTTAATATGCAAAAGGTAGAGAAATTCAAAGTTCAAGTTTGACTTGTCTACATGGTGAGATTGGGATGATGTGGCAAGGTCTTCAGTGAATGAAGAGGCGAAAAGTGGAAGCCCTCCATTGGCCCTCACATATCACTTATTGCAGTGGTAAGTGGTTTGGGTTAAAGAATTGACACTCAGCATAGAGCAAGTTGCGATGCAATGCGATCACAAGCACATATAGCATAATGTTAAGAATTGACCCCCGAAACAGTGAGGGTTGCGATGCAACATATCGCAATCGCATATCGCAGTCAATATTCACTGATATATATATATATATATATATCTGTGTGTGTGTGCATGTGTCACTACCGATTATGCTAATTGTGATTTGTGATGAGGGAACTTTCGGACCTGATATTGTTATATGCTATATTTTATAACCCCTAGTGGGTCCGCTGCTATCACAATGTATTGACTTTGATATTCGCCGAGCGAAAGTGCCAATTGCATGCGATGTTTTATGGATTGATATTTATAATCCTAATGGGTCCATGTTATCACATAACACAAGTTGGGTTAATACGCAGAAGGTTTAAGTGCTGATTGTGATTGTAGCGAGGTTCCGAGATGCGATATGCTATATGTTTTATTTAATAATCTCGGTGGGTCCATAGAGTGCATGATGTAAGGGTATGTATGCAGATGGACTTTTTTGATTGCGATATCTAATAGAGCTACAGAACCGTAGCCTTTGATGCCAGACCACCACTCCACATGTCACCACTTGACCCTTAACCACAAGATAAGCAAGAATGACGATAGAACTATTGATTTCGGGGGAACTTCCAATTTTAACTTGATATATTGAATTTAACTAGAGGTAAGCCATATTTGGAGAAGAAAAGTTTTGAGAGACTCGCAATAGTCATAACTAAGGCATTTTCAAACCAAAAGGGTGGGGAAAAGAAGCTAGATTACCATTTTAGAGGCATTTTGAAGTCATTGAGACAAGTTTCAGAGGCATATGAGCATTGTAAACACACTTTTGTTGTAATTTGAGCATAATAGAGAGGTCCAACCCATTGGACGCTAGACCAAAGAGACGTAGCGTAAGAGGGATAAACTCTTTTACTATATCATTAAGCGCTTGATAAGAAAATGATAAACATCTTAGGCTTTAATTCGAATGGTCATATAGAACAACATTACTAATGTGATCCATTTCAGATCTATTAATAATCTTATAATAATACCTTTCTTGCCACAATTATGGCATTTTTTAAAGTTCTAACTCCTCCATAGATTTACAAAATATTTTTCCTTTATAAGTCCAAATATTTTATTAAAAATTAAAGAAGGAATACTATGTAGTTGGGATTTTAATAAAATCTCACAAATTTTCCCATTTTAAATATCAATGAAGTGGTTTTAGGTTGTATTATTTGCAAGAAAAGTCCATGAAAGTTTTACTACTGCTCTAAAAGAAACCAAAAAAAACATTAGAATTTCGTAAGAGGTCATTTCTTGACTCATACAATACTCTTTTCTCCTTAAAGTTCAATAGCCTGTCAACACGGTCGGCACAGTACGAAATTGCATCCATTCCTTCTAATCGATTGCGTGCTACATTGGTACCGCATCCATTCCTTCTAATCGATTGCGTGCTACATCGGTACCGCGGTTTCGGTAAGGCGCAGAGTTGAACCGATATTGGATCAACGTGGCTTAATATCATTTATCTGTTGTGGTGAAAATAACCTTCAAGATTTGTGTCTGTTGCACCATGTTACCGCGAGTTACAGGCACGATGGTAAGACTTAACCAGGCGTGATTGCTTCACCTCTCCATTGTTCCATGCTCCAGACTCAAACGAAAGATATTCCTTCAAACACCATCGATGTTGTCCACTTGTAAAAATAAATAAAAACTCAACATCGCTACATCCACCTAGGGTAGATATAGAGACGCCTTCGAAGAATCATTCAAATCTAACCACCTAACATTTAAAATAAAAAATAATATTTTAAAATTGTATAAATGATATATAGGTTATTCATATTTAACAACCTATCATGGCCTTGTTCACTGAGACCCATATCCATGATTGTCACCCGTGATGTCTTTTGCTTTTGGTACCTCAGTTTTGCATCTTGAATAATGGGCTTTATGTCACTTGTGCAAATATTTTTAAAATATGATCAAAAGTTTATCTCAATGAATATAATCAAGAGTTTGTGAGAGTCTATTTTGTACTTGAATAAATAATAAATCCTTATTATCTAGAGTCATTTTTTCTTGTTTACTTACTTCGTAAGAAGTGTTAGTGCAATTTTAAAATATAACAAATTAGTATTAATTATAAATTCACATAGCCATATTTTTTATTTTTTGTGAATACTGAACCTATTTTCATCATGATCTGTAATAAGATATACTCCTATATTACATAAATATAAATCTATTTTTTATTCTGTTCAATGAAATCTGGACTTATTTGATTAGCTAAGAAATTTTATTCTTCCCTTCCCTATTTCATATCCGCTCAATTAATTTGTCTCTGTTAAATCTATGTTTTATTCTGTTTAATGAAATCTAAACGTGGATTAATTTTATTTATCTGTTGTGGCGAAAAAGCCTTCAAAAATTTTGTCTGTTGTGCCATGTTACCGCGAATTGCAGGCACGATGGGAAAGCTTAACCAGCCGTGATAGCTTTACCTCTCCGTCGTTCCGTACTCCAGACTGAGAGGAAGGATATTCCTTCAAACACCATCGATGTTGTCCACTTGTAAAAAAAATTAAAATGTCAAAATCAGTACATCCACTCAGGGTTGATACAGAGACGCCTTCGGAGAATCATTCAAATGTAACAACCTAACATTTAAAATAAAAGATAATATTTTAAAATTGTATAAATGATATATAGATTATTCATATTTAACAACCTATCATGGCCTTGTTTGCTTGGATCCATATCCATGATTGTCACCCATGGTGTCCTTTGCTTTTTGGTACCTTGGTTTTGGGCCTTGAATAATGGATTTGATGTCCCTTGTGTCATATTTTTAGAATATAATCGAGAGTTTATCTCCATGAACATAATCAAGAGTTTGTGAGAGTCTATTTTGTGAATAAATATTAAATCCTTATTATCTAGACTCTTTTTTTTGTTTATTTACTTCCTAAAAAGTATTAGTGCAATTTTAAAAGATAACAAATTAGTATTAATTATAAATTCACATAGCCATAAAAAATTTTGTTGTTGTTAATATTAATTTTTTTGATGTGGTTAATATTAAACCTATTTTCATTATAATTTATAATAAGATATACTCTTATATTGCATAAACATAAATCTATTTGTTATTCTGTTTCAATGAAATTTAAACTTATTTGATTATCTAAGAATTTCTGTACTTCCCTTCCCTATTTCATATCCTATACAATGCTCATTTAATTTGCCCCCTATTCTATGCATCTCCACCCTTCCTATGTTAAACAAATTAAAAAATTGAATACACTTTAAGAAGGAAACATTAAAGAAATTGCTTGAAAACTTCGTATCGAGTATCTGAATCTAGGGAAAACTTTGTATCGAATATCTAAATCTGTCCGGGAAATCCACCTCCAAAATAGGATTATCGATTCTCGCCATTTTGACTCACGGGTTCCCAACCCAGAGTCACAATGGTCATATCTTAAAACAATTGACATCTCTATGGTTCTTAGTTCCAGAGGAGGTCCAATGATGGATAGGTACAATGAGACATAGGACTTCATGTGAACTATCATTAACCCTTAGCTGGTGATGAGGCCAAGGAGGCCGCTGATAAATGTACTTCAAACATCACAAAATTAATAGTAGTTTTCTAAGAATTTAATAAAGATAAATAGATGTACTTCAAACATCACAAAATTAATAGTAGTTTTCTAAGAATTTATTGAAGATAAAACTGTAGTTCAACTTATATATATATAGAAATTATATAGTGTGTAAAATTTCAGCATTTTATTATTTAAAGATATATTTTAAATAATTAAAAAAACTGAATTGCCAAATTACAATTGGAAACAACACATCTCTCCACGGAAAATTGATGTAGTTTGAAAAATTTTAAAACTCAAATCTATTTGCGTGAGGTTTAGAGATAAGAGAATCCAATCTCGTACATTTTGTTGGAATTTTATGATGAATTCCATAACACAAAACATCATAGAACAACTCTCTGATATGATGGAATTTTCTGCTAAATTCCTTAACAAACAGACAACACAAAACTGCTCTTTTTCTGCACAGAAAACTGTAAATTTCGTTTTCTGGACTTGGTGTTGCAGTAACGCTGATCGTGGTGTTGCAGCAATGGGAAAAATACTCTGTTTTTTAATAACACAGAAAAAACAGAACACTGTTTTTGACGCTAAGTCACTTTAAGAAAAGTGACGCTTTGTGTAACAACAACTAAAGTAAGGGGCGTCAAATCACTAATAGACTTACAGAGTGAAATCAAAGTGTTTTTGACACTCGGTGTAACAGCAACCCAAAATCAGCAAAACAGTGAACTGATAAACTGTAAACAAAACTGATACATTAAACTTAGCTATTACAAGAGGAACGCTTCAGTTCTAGAAATCGATTTTCTCTAACTCAGAAAATCGCAGGTTCAGCACTGCTGTGCAATTACAGAAGAGACACACTCTGTTCTTCTAACCTTCTCTCAGAAACAGAACTGTTGTTCTAAAATTTCTTACACTCAGACAGAAAACAGAACTGTTGTTCAAGAAATCTCTTGCACTGCCTGATGAATGAACAGGACTGTTGTGCGTTACATTTATAGGAAAAATAAATATCTGAGTTTAATCATAAACTAAACAAAATATCTGCTGATAATTAGCTGCGTATTTATTGCAGAAGAGGCGGTGATGACTTTTACGGCAAAAGTAAGTCGGTTGTCCGCAGGGGATTTAATTCTGCAAAATATCAGTGGACTTTTGCAGCTTCCGAATAATCTGAAATTAATTGCTGAAGATCAGATCTGCAGTTGGAATTAATTTCCAACACTCCCCCTTAATTTCAACTGCTGTATACCCAGGCATTTTCTGAAATGATCAAAACCTTTCTTTGGCAATGGTTTTGTCAAGATGTCAGCAAGCTGATCCTCTGTTCTGCAGTGCTGCAAAACAATCTCACCATTGTTAACCAATTCACGTATGAAGTGAAATTTGAGTATCTATGTGCTTTGTTCTTTTATGAAAACAGAAGTTTTAGACAAGCTATGCTGAGCTATTGTCACAATAAAATGGTTGTGCCATTTCTGTTCATGACAAAAGCTCTGAAACTCTTCTCAGCCACACTGTTGCATGCACTACTGGTGCGCCACAACTCTGCCACTGCTGTTATAGCCACAAACTGGTTGTTCTTGGAAGCCCATGAGATGGCCCTATCCCATATGAAACACATATCCTATGTGTTTTTCCTATCATAAACACTTCCAACCCAATCACTTCCGTGTAACCTGTCAACATGAAACTTTCAGAAGAGGAGTATAAAATACCAAACCCCTTCATTCCATTCACATACCTTAGAATCCTCTTGGTTGCCTGCCAATGAGTCTCTTTCGGTCTTTCTATAAATTTGGAGATTAAACTCACAGCGTGTATAATGTCTGGCCTAGTTGCAGTCAAGTACATAAGGGTGCCAACTATGCTCTTGTACAATTTTGGATCAAAATCCTTGCTGCTGTCTTCTTTGGTCAATTTCAGCTCGATTACAGTTGGAGTCACAACTGCGTTACTGTTCTGCATGTTAAATCTCTTCAACACTGCTTCTACATATTTATCTTGGGAAATGAAAACACCATTTTCACTTTGGTCTACTTCAATTCCAAGAAAATATCTTAAGAAACCTAAGTCAGTCATTTCAAATTCACTTTTCATGATTGCTTTAAAATTAGCAATGAGAGAAGCATCATTGCTAGTAAAAATCAGATCATCTACATATAAAACAATAATAATAATCTTACCGTTATTCTCCTTTATGTAGAGTGTGGGTTCACCATCACACTTGCCAAACCCATTCTCAATCAGATAAGCATCTATTCTGTTGTACCATGCTCTTGGAGCTTGCTTCAGCCCATAAAGAGCCTTCTTCAGTTTACAAACTTTATGTTCTTGGCCAGCAACTTCATAACCTAGAGGTTGTTCAACATAAACCTCTTCTTTCAACACTCCATTCATGAATGTAGATTTAACATCCATCTGATAAATTTTCTATTTGTGTTGTGCTGCAATAGACAACACTGTTCTGACTATTTCCATCCTTGCTACTGGTGCAAAGGTTTCATCATAGTCTCTTCCTTGTTGCTGCTTGTAGCCTTTCACAACAAGTCTTGCTCTGTGCCTGTCAATCTTGCCTTCAGCATTGCTTTTGGTCTTATAGACCCACTTAACTCCAATGGCCTTTTTGCCTTCAGGGAGGTCCACTAACTCCCATGTGTTACTCTTTTCAATTGCACCAATTTCTTCATTCATTGCTTCAATCCATTTATCTTCATTTACAGCATCTTCAAAATGATTTGGGTCATCAACATGACAATATAAAGCGAATAATGAATTCAGACCGGTATTGGTACTTACCTCTCCTTGTTCATAAATCTCATTCAGATTTCTGAATCTCGGTCTTCTTGGTGTGCTGGAAGTTCCATCCGAGCTTGAGGGTATTTCAGATCCCTGTGGTGTGCTTGAAGAAGCACTTCCTTGACTTCTTAAGGCTGTTCGAATTCCATCTTGTGGTGTGGTTTGCTGAATTTGTTGTGGTGGAGGAGGAACCACCAAGGAAGGATTATTTGCTGCTGTCCCTTCCTGTTCTTCTTCATGAGACACAATTGTCTTCACGTTCACTGTTTTTTCCAAACTTCCATCCCAAGCTTCATCTTCAATGAACTGCACATCCCTGCTGACAATCAATTTCTTAGTGGATGGATTATAGAGTTTGTATGCTTTTGACTCATCACAATAGCCAACAAACAAACACTTCTCCCCCTTACTATCAAGCTTTCTCCTTAGCTGATCCGGTACATGTGCATAAGCCACACAACCGAATACTCTCATGTGAGTGACAGTTTGCTCTTGACCACTCCATGCTTCTTCTGGTATTCTGCTCATGACAACTTTAGTTGGGCATCTATTCAAGATGTAAACTGTGCAAGTGACAGCTTCTGCCTAATACTCATGAGGCAAGTGTTTTGCCTTCAGCATACTTCTGACCATGTCAAGAATGCTCCTATTCTTTCTTTCAGCAACACCGTTTTGCTGAGGCGTATACCTTGCAATAAACTGCTTTTGTATGCCATTCTCTTTGCAAAAACGCAGAAAGTCTTTGGAGATGTACTCTCCTCCTCTATCTGTTCTGAGCACTTTCATATAATGCCCACCTATTTCTCAACAAGAGTTTTGAAGTGGCGGAATTTCTCAAACACTTCACTCTTCTGTTTCAGCATATACACCCATGTCTTTCTGGTGTAATCATCAATGAAAGTTAAAACATATCTATTTCCGACAAATGATGGTATTTGCATCGGTCCACACAAATCAGAGTGAACAATTTCCAAGGGTTCTTTTGCCCTTATACTCTTTCCTGCTGAAAAGCTTTCTTTGTGTTGCTTGCCCAAGATGGAGCCTTCACAAAGGCTGTCCGGTTTTTCAATCAACGGTAATCCTTTTACCATTCTCTTTCTGTGCAACAAATTCAGGCCTCCGAAATTGAGATGTCCAAATATCAAGTGCCACAACTAATTCTCATCTTTCACTTGCTCCTGAAAGACTTCTTGTGTTACAGCTGCAATAGTTCTTCCTTCCTTCAAATCTGCCCTGAGTTTGAGAGGAAACATTCTATTGCTGGTCATCTGCACCTGTGCAATGATCTTCTTATTTGGAGGTATATCTCTGATTGTACACATATCATCTTTGAAGAACACATTGTAACCTTTGTCAATGAGCTGTCCAATGCTCAAAAGATTACATTTCAGACCAGGTACATAGTATACCTCTGGCACAAACATCTGTTCTCCATTTTTTGCTCGGATACTGACACTGCCTTTACCCTTGACAGCTATCTTACTATCAGTCCTTGTTGTTACCTCAGATTTCACATCTTCATCCAGATTGGCAAACATTGCTATATTTCCAGTCATGTGATTACTACAACCTGAGTCTAAGAACCAAACATCTTCTTGTTTGTCTTGTGCAATGTTACATGTTAACAACACATTCTTTGAATTCTTATTTTCTTCATTTGCAAAATTAACATTCTGCCTACTATTCATGTCATTTTGTTTTCTCCTACATTCATTGGCATAGTGCCCATATTTCTTACAATAATGACATTGGACTTGGGATTTGTCATACCTTTGTCCATGAGCTTGCTGTTTGCTTGAACTTTCATCTTGGTTCTGATTGCAGCTCCTTTCGCTTGTGTTTGTAGGATAATATCTGCCTCTGTTTTGGCTTCTTCCACGACCTCTGTTATTTGCCTTGCCTCGGCCTTTTCTTTGGCTGAAAGACATCTGAGTCTTGAATGCTTGCTCAAAAGAGGAATCTGTTCCTCTACTCAATCTGTGTTCATGAGACATAAGAGAAGCACTTAGTTCATCTACCGTGAACTGTGAGAGATCTTTTGTTTCTTCTATTGCTACCACAACAGCTTCAAACCTTGAGGGTAAACATCTCAAGATCTTTTCTACGATCCTTCTTTCTTCAAGGACTTCACCATGAGATCTAATCTAGGTTATCAGCCCAATAACCTGAGTGAAGAATGAATCTATTATATCAGATTCCTTCATGCTGAGTGTTTCAAAGTCTCTCCTCAACATCTGCAACTTTGCAGTCTTCACCTTCTCCATGCCTTGATAGGCAGTTTTCAGAATATCCCATGCCTCCTTAGACTTTGTTGCTGCTGCAATCCGTGGAAAGATACTTTCGTGTACTGATTGGAAGAGTAAAAAGAGGGCTTTGGCATTCTTTTTCTTGTCACTCTTCAGTTGGTCTCTTTCTGCTGCTGTCAAAGCAGCCAGTGCTGTTGCATCTGCAGGTTCAACATAGCCAGTTTCAACCAGCTCCCATATTCCTTGAGAAGCAAACAATGCCTTCATTTTTATGGACCAATCATTGTGATTTTTCCCATTGAACTGTGGTAGTTGGGAATTTGTCAAACCTGTTCCAGCATCTGCCATCTTAAAAGAAAATATGCTGACTGTAATATTAAAAGACAAGCAAAAACTTTCTCTGCTGGAAAAATCTGCTCACTGAACTTCTTATAGCTCCTACAGTGAAAAAACAAACTCTGTTTTTGACTCACTGAGTGCCTAGACTAGCTCTGATACCATGTTGGAATTTTTATGGTGAATTCCATAAAACAAAACATTATAGAACAACTCTCTGATATGATGGAATTTTCTGCTAAATTCCTAAACAAACAGACAACACAAAACTGCTCTGTTTCTACTCAGAAAACTGAAAATTTCGTTCTCTGGACTTGGTGTTGCAGCAATAGGATTCGGTGTTGCAGCAACAGGAAAAATACTCTGTTTCTGTTAACACAGAAAAAACAGAAAAACAGAAAAACTGTGTTGTTGTAACTGGTGTTGCAGCAACGCTGCTCGTGGTGTTGCAGCAACTGGAAACTGGAAACTGTGTTGCTGTAACTGGTGTTGCAGCAACGCAATTTTGACGTCAAGCCACTCGGTGTAACGACAACACGATTTTGACGCCAAGTCACTTTATGGGCGTCAAAATTACTTATAAATTTACAGTGAGATTATTGACGCTTGGTGTAACAGCAACTAAAACAAGGGCGTCAAATCACTAATAAACTTACAGAGTGAAATCAAAGTGTTTTTGACACTTGGTGTAACAGCAACTTAAAATCAGCAAAATAGTAAACTGATGAACTGTAAACTTGTATTTATGAATAATAAGCAAGCTGATACAAAAACTTAGCTGTTACAAAAGAGGAACGCTTCAGCTCCAGAAATCGATTTTCTATCTCAGAAAATCGCAGGTTCAGCACTTGCCGTGCATTTACAGAAGAGACACTCTCATTCTTCTAACCTTCTCTCAAAAACAGAACTGTTGTTCTAAAACTCAGACAGAAAACAGAACTGTTGTTCAGAAATCTTTTGCACTACCTTGCTTAATGAATAGAACTGTTGTGCGTTTACATTTATAGGAAAAAATAAAGATCTAAATTAAACTATAAACTAAACAAAAAATCTGCTGATCTTTATCTCTGTATTTATTGCAGAAGGCGGTGATGCAAGGCGGTGATGCCTTTTCAGCAAAAATAAAATGGCTGACTGCAGGGGATTTAATTCTGAATTTAATGCTCAAAATATCAATGGACTTTTGCGGCACCGAACAATCTGAATTTAATTGCTGAAGATCAGATTTGCAGTTGGAATTAATTTCCAACAAAACAGAATTTGCTGTCAACCGAGTTTTAGTGGTTAGGCAGCCCTTAACAACATCTCTAACAAGGACGCCCATAAAAGAGCTATGATCGGCATACTGCTGAGAAGCTCCTTTGTGGTTCTGATCATGGACATTCCCTGCCTGCACAGCAGCAGGCGGAAGATCCATGTCTGGCATCAAGCAATCTTTCTTTGGCTTGTAGAAGGGATGTGGTCCCTGCATAAGACATATCTCTCTGATGTTGTCTCAAACTGCAAAATCTAAGAAATAATAAGTTTCCACTGATAACCAAAATAGCTGCGAATACAGAGATTCAAATACATCCATTACAGTAAGTGCCTAAGACATATCCAAGAGAAAAATGCAGAAAGACAATTAACATAAATACAACAAATGCCGCCCATGATGCAGACGATAACAAGTAGAAAACAACTTTCATATATATTAATTGGGTCCTGTCAAGCACCATGAATTCTACCTCAAATTCCATCAAAATCTAGAAACCCAGTATGCTAATTGCCAGATTGGAATGCATGCATAAACAAGAATTGATAAGATGCAAGCAATGTATGGGCTACTAACCCAAAATGCACACTCAACTCTGAGATTCGGCGGGCTTATTTAAAAATCAGGGTTTCAAAATTTCAGGGTAATAACTTTGGGTCAGTGTGATGGGCCTGATACCAGCTCAAAATGCAAAATCAACTTTGAGACTCAGAAAGCTCATAAATTGGCTTATTAAAAAAAAATGGGAACATGAAATCAAAAAATAGGGGAACACAAATTCGCTAAAATATTGGTCATTGTCTGCAAGTGGGATAGAATTTCTTTCAACCCAAAATGCAGAGTCAACTGCTAGACGTAGGAGACTAACTTGGCTTATTAAAAAGATTAGGGAATATAAAATTAAGGAATAAAACAGAATTCAGCAAAGTAGTGGCCATTTTCCGCAAGTGGGAGAGGCCTGCTGCATAAACTATGTATTGTATAAATTCTCTGCAATCTACTCAAATTACTTGAATGAAATAAGCAATGCCTAGACGGGCCTAAACTGCATACCTGGGACTCTCCTGTTTACTACTCAAATTACTTGAATGAAATAAGCAATGCCTAGACTGGCCTAAATTGCATACCTGGGACTCTCCTGTTTATTAGGTTCCTTACTTTCGATGGCATCACCATGTTGTGTGTCTATTAGGTTCCTTATTTTTCAATGGCCTCGCCAGTTTGCGTGTCTATTACTTTCAATGGCCTCACCAAGTTGTGTGTCTATAGATTCTTCTGGGCCATCCTCAGTTTTTTCAGATTCTCAGTGAAGCATTTGTTTGATGCAGTTGTTGGAAAGTTCCCAATTTCTTGACTAGAATCCAATCCATTCCATTGATTACCAGTACTCATTATTATTTATAATTATTAATATCTATTGCATTGGGTTCGGTATGGATTTGTCTTATTTATTTAAAAAGACGTATTAAATAATAAATGATAAGGTCGAACCTATTAAATCATAGGGTTAGGTGGTTTAAATTT